>MU270675.1:12408-37647 GCA_021432625.1 Leptodontidium sp. 2 PMI_412 | reverse complement strand
TTATTTGAAAGCCCATGCTTCGTAGAATCGATCACAAACTTAATATTAATATGCGAAGTTGAGTTGTGGTTGAATTGGGTGGTCAAATAGATTTATGGTGGGGTAGAATTCTGGTGTCGTCACAGCTCGGAGACAATTCCGGGCTGGCTTAATATCAACCCGCGTCACGTGCAACACTTCGGAATATATTGAATGAAGCCTGAATTGAGCTCTAGTTATTTTATTCATTGAATATGAAGACTTCTATTAATTCGACTTCAACTCAACTCAAAGGGTTTTACTTGATTCGAGCTCAAAAAGCTCATTTGCCACCCGTAGGAAAGTCGTGTTTCGTGACATGCGGAATTTTCCACCCGCCCAGCCACCGCCTGACCAGTGATCGGGATTAACTTACCTCGGGATTGTTAGCTCTCGGTGGAGCGCAGACTCCACTGACGTGATACTGCTGACACCTTGCCCTAAAACTCCTCGCCTTTGAAGATGGCGCTGCGCTTCATCCTCGCTGCATCAGCTCTCATCTGCATGTTATCGCACCCCCTCAAGCTCAAGCTCCTCTGTTCTCGTATGCAAAGGCTGCAGCAGCCGTGGTCCAAGTCTAAAGAGTGCAAGAGCAAATGCACCTCACATTTTTAATGCTGTCTCCAAGTCGATGCGAAAATAGGAATCCGGCTTGAATCACAACGGCATGTCGCTCATGCACCCAATGAGTAAAGGGCGTGGAATGGCTTGCATCGAGATCGAACATGCAGAGATGTTCGCTCGAGCTTTCCCAGGTCGACGACGCGGGAGGAGGCCTGGAAAATCTGGGGATCCTGAGCGACCAGAACGTCCCGGCGAACCTGGAGTTGACCTGGACAGAGACTGTAGATTAGATACAAAGCATAGATGACAACGACGATGAACCAGACTGTTCGAGAGGCTACCTTCACATCTACCGGACGACCCGACCTCTTTGTATAAATGGGATGTCAGCGGGGAAGACCACGATGGGAACTCTCGATACACAGGATTATATTCTGCGTATTATAGCGGACGGCGATAATCTTAAAGGCGTGTAGCTGCAACTAAAATCTTTTGATGGATGGCTGTTCGATAAAGCTTCTATGTTGAACATTATATCCCCACCAGATCGCAAGATTTTCATTCTGCTGAAGTCAGCGAAGAGTAAAGAAATTGTCATTCCATATCCTCCTCCCTCTGTACTTCTCGCCTCTCCCTTTCCTCCGTTGCTTCTGCGCCGCAACTACATGCACTCTTCCGTGCAATTGTCTACTGATCTGCTTTGCTGCGAATGTGATAACTTGCCCATCCATCCTCACCGCCCCAGCTGTGCGATGCCCTGCCACCCATTCTATCCTTTATGCATTCGGTCTTTGGTCAAGGCGCCGAGCAGAACTGGATGATGTGCCACAAGAGACAATCCTGAGGACTTGAGCCTTACGGGCCTGATTCTTTGAGCGATACTTCGAGAAGCAGACCTGGGCGGACATAGCGAAGGTCTGCTTCTGATTATGCCATCCTCTCTCACTATTAGGGAATAGGAGAGATCACTTTCCAAGACATCAAGCAGCCTGACTGGCGACAAATGCCCGGTGCATTCAAAATCACTCTTGCTAGTCAATATTGCCAGACGGATGCTATTGACTACATTTGGATCGACACATACTGCATTGACACGACCAGCAGCGCCGAACTGTCCGAAGCAATCAAATCAATGTACAGCTGCATCGTCCTGAGGTGTTTCTTGGATTAGTAGATAACGTCGCATGAAGGAAAATCTCGAGGCAGGCCACCACTGACCCGTTGACTGAGTTGCGTAGGTGCTACAATGAGGAGCTTTTCCGTGACGGTGGCAGAAGTTTCGTTCCAAATCTCAAGCAAGCTTGGACCTCCGACTCGAAGACTTTGGTACTGAAGATTTTGCTGCGAGTTTCGATGATATCACCCAAGCTATACATTCAGACAACCTTCTTACTTCGAAGTATCTAGTATTAGCTAGTCCTTGAGAGTCCTCTTGCTGAACTGGCTGCTTGTTGGAGATGGTGTGCAGATCTTTGCAAAGGTGTGGTAGCTAAAGTGGCTTCTTGCTGGGAGGGTGTGCAGACCCTTGTAAAGACGTGGTAACTAAAGTGGGTCTTTGTTGGAAAGGGTGTGTAGAGTGCGGGGCAGGAGACTGGCAGCTCGTGCAGATCTTTGCAAGGTGTGGTAGCTAAAGTGGCTCCTTGCTGGGAGGGTGTGCAGATCGTTGCAAAGGTGTGGCAGCTAAAGTGGGTCCTTGTTGGAGATGGTGTGCAGATCTTTGCAAAGGTGTGGTAGCAAAAGTGGGCTCTTGCTGGGAGGATGTGCAGACCCTTGCAAAGTTGTGGACCTGCAAAGTGAGGTAGCCAAAAGCTTCGAAAAGGTGTGGCAGCAGAAGTGGCTCCCAGTTTAGCGCGGAAATGCTGGGAAAGTGACACTGCGTCATCTGGCGTCAAATCTTTTGGCGACGCTCTTGCCCCACACCACATCTTCAATTCCAGTACTGAGTTGCATTTCGAAGGACCGCAACTCACACAATGCAATTTGAATCACCTTTTTGAATGATCCTAATTCTTCTTCGGACATCGTCACATCTCCTGCGGACGACCGATCCTGAGTTTCAACAAATAATGGATGTAGTTGCCTTAGTTTGGAGTGGACACGACGAAGAACTTGTGTATCGCTCGTCATTGGTGGCAGTGTAGATTGCAATCACTACGGCAGCGTTGCTGCGGACGGAGCGGAATAATGGGACTAGGAATTACAGCATTGTGTTACAATGCTAGAAGGAAAGAATAAGTTTATCTAAAAGTTACGGATAAAGTCTTCTGGGAAAAAAAGTGATATCCACCTGCAATTGAAATCTCTACGCATCGCAACGTGCTCCAACTTTACAAATTCATGGAGAGGATTTCTTTACATATTGTCCTTCCCTTTCAGCGGGTAGTATCGTAATATGACCACGAGTGTAACCACTCGACAAAGCTTGATCGGAATAGTAAGTCGTAGTCACAACTGTTGATGTCCCTAAAGGTCTCTATCTGCATTCTTGTTTGTTCTTCCTGGCTTGTGCCAACATCATACGGAAAAGTCACACATGTCCCACCCACCACGAAACCCATGCCAGGCTCAAATCCGTGCCCAGAACTGTATCCTATTTCGATGCAACGGGAACAGCTTCAACTCGAGTGGTGATTGGGAAAACATGAGAGCGATATGGGATGTGTATATTAATTGGGATACCAGCTGCAACTGTGATAGGGCGTCTTTTCTACTCTTACTTAACCAGTTCGTGCTCACTGACGCTGGCGCTTCTTCGGTAGTCCCTCATCATTATCCTTCCGCTTTCTCTTCACGCCATCTGGCCGACCAAAAGCCTGTCCCAATCCAGTGCATGAGTATTTGCCGTTCAATTTTCTCGGAATGCTCTCCAACTCGAAAACGAAGAGCATCTCCACATTTCAATCCTATCATGACCTCTCGGAGATAGATACCAAAACAACCCTGGTTAGGAATTTGGTCCGTGGCCGTAGGATACGTTAGATATCGCGCTTAATTTCTCTCTCCCTATTCATTATCAACCTCCAATTAGGTTCTGTAGATAGTCGGATGGTTACTACTTCTCTTCCGAGCCACCCACGAGCCCTGACCCCCTGCGAGTTGTCCAACCCGCAGCTCCCCACAACCTATAAAATATGGCGCCACCCCCCCTTCCCCCCTTCCCCCACCTTCATCATCCAACAATCACGCCTCCAAGCCGCCATGGAGATCCCGCCCCACCTGAAACAACGAACTACGGATCTACTTCAAGAGCTCGGATCTGAGGTAGGTAAGGATGTCGCGAATCAGTTCATTTCAGCATGCTCTGCGATATATTATGGAGATAATGGCCTTCCTGTCATTGATCCCCGAGTAATTATGGATCCTGGCAGCCCTGGTGGTGACGACTCTTGGAAGCACACCTTTACGCAGGATAGTGACTACAGCCCAGGAAACGTATCGCTATCGTCGAACCACGACCTAGATGAGATCCTAGAGCCCTCGCTGCACTCAACGGGGAGCGTCAGTTACGGTTCGAGCCCTCCTTTGGATGACCAGAGTTCCCACTCTGAAGCTGACCCGGACCTCCCCATGTGCAAGCGCTGTGACTGCGAGCAGTGTAAGAAGCGTGCCAAACGAAAGAGAGGCAAGACAGCCTCCATAGAGACAGTTGCTAGCCTGTTTCCCCGGTCGGACCTCATTAATATCCTTGACAAGTATTGGGAGGTATTACAAGTCCATGGCCTCTTCGCAGATCAATCGCGCGAGCCTTTCCAGTGGTCCAACGCAATCAACCGCCCGGTCCATGTTCAGCGTCGCGAGTACCATTTGATCTTACGGAAGTTGGAAAAGGATGATGACCTCCAGCAGTGGCGTCGATTTGTAGCAGAATACCGAACCCTCGAAGGCTATAATGAGTTTCACCGTGAAGCAACCAGGCAGCGGATCAACGGCACGCAGGCACGCGGAAGTGGTGAGAATGATAACAACAAAGCCCACAAAGAATACGTGAAACACATGTTTCCAGATGGTGATCCAGAGACTCTGTTAGCGGCCCCGGCAGCGCTCAAAAAGGACCTCCAGCTTGCCCGGCGATGGGCAATCTGGGTAGAAGGTTACGAGAAGAAAGACGGTCTGGTACCTGGTCTAGGCGTCGGGGTTGGTCTAATTGTTGCGCCGGAAATCAAGAAGAGAATGTGCGGATGGATCTAATCGGGGATCATCCAATGATGACTTGTGCTGATGTGTGATCCAGTTACTCGATTCCCGATTACGACCATGCATACCTTAAATTACTCCTCAAGCACATTCACGAAACGCGTCCGAACATTGTCAGCATGTGCCGAATATTAGAACCAGTTGCAACGAGCCTGGTCAGAAACCATCAACTGAGCAGCCATGATGACTGGGATACCATCTCAAAACAACTCAGAGAGCTTCTCTAGCCACCTGCTCGACACATTGTATGGGGTCTTTTCTCTTTGGGGGGTAATGTTTAATAAATCTTTATACCTTGAACGCAAAACGTTTGCATACAGTAATAGAATTCAACCAGTTGTTATCTTTCCAGATTCTCTCCCTTGCTCATGACAAGTAACAACAGATTCATTCCGCAGAGCCCTGGAGCTGCTGACGGTCCAAGAATGGACAGAATACTCATCATAGTCGAGCAGCGGAAAGAGAGTGACTCCAAAGGATATCACCTTCACTTGACCCGCGCTCGAGCACATCAGAGTCGGTTATCCATAACTTCCCCAAATTGATCCACCTGATGTTGGCATAACCCCAATTGTCTAGCTCATCACCCTCCCCCACCATCCTGCCATACCTCCGCTCGCTTCTCTCGGCTACCTGGCCGAGTATAGGGGGGTAGTTTTCGGGCCGCGAGTACCGTGGTATTCGTGAGGTTTTTCGCGCAAGAAGGTTTGATAGAAGTGGTTGAGAATAAGGAGGCTCCGCATTGTTTGATAGCCAACCGCAGAAGTAGGCGAAGGTGAAGGCATATCGAACTGGCATTCCTTAGTTTATTGACGTAGTTGAATGCTTGATAAGTATAAAGACATTGTTAGCAAAGCCGTAGTTGTGATTATAGTAAAGAAGCCATGCTAGAGGGGACTTCATGGCGGCATCCAAACCATATCTTTGAACCATGAGCAACAGCACCTCCCAGCTCTCAAATTCAACCAGAATCGGTGGCCTCTGGACCCAGCGGTACTGGAAATGTGAAGCTGGTCCGCGGCTGATATCGAAACCTTTTCCCCTTGGTTTTACATCTCTTTTCGGACGTCGCAAAGCGCTTTCAAACAGTCAGTGGGACGGAGGGAAGCATCAAAATGATAGAACCTTGGCCAAGAACCTTAGTCAGACTCTTCTACAGCCCCTGTCCGGGCTACCGATCTAAACGAGGTAGTCTGTCATGGAGCTTTCCACACTTCATTACTTCGCAACTTTCGCTCAATCATCTATATATCATTCCTGCGGACAACATGCTGCAAAAACTACCCAGGGACATCCTATTGATGATCATTGAGCAGGTATGAGCTCTGGAGTAAAGCGTGTTCCTCTTTCTGACGGGTACAGATTCCATGTAGAACTGATCTGAAGCAACTGTGCGAAGTTTCGAAGACACTCTATGACGCTGCCATCCGGAAACTATACGAGATTATTGTCATCCGAGCTGAAGACGACTGGCATCTCGAGAGGGTCGAGGTTGAACTTTCTTACGAACCCGCTCTAAGCCGACAAGGCCCCTCGACCATGTGAGGACCGTCGAAGTACGATCGAGTTTCCACCACGTTTTGAAAGAGCGATGCCTCCACTACAAGGATATGGGATTTTATGTGGGAATGCCCGAATCCGAAAGACGGCCGAGACTGCAGAAGCTCACAACGTCACTAATGCCACTATTCGAGCAACTGAGAGAGGAGAGTCTGCGGAAATACAGGTCTGCATCGAGCCTCCCATACATTATTTTAAAACAACGAAGCAGCATAGCTAACTGGAAGTCGACAGCTGGGAGATGGGCACTTGTGTCCCACTCGAGATTCTTGGCGAGCGAGGCTACATAACGAACAAGCAGACTTCTATCGAATCTATATCCCTTATAACGGGAGGCGCTTGCCCCATCAATACGGACGGCGAAAATCCCATAAACCTTTCAGCTTTCCGCTCCCTTCGACACATCTCATGGACTGGTTTACAGTCGTCCAAAGAATTTGATGCTCTCAGTCGCGCTCTGAAGAACAATTCGGAAGGTCTCAGGGAACTTCGACTTGATTTTGTCAACTGGTCAGAGGAAGATTCCTTTGACTCGGATGCCTCCCAAAACTTCATTGCAAGCCAAGTTTTGAAGTTGTCAGCCGATCAATGTGGGATAATGTTTCCGGCCTTGGAAGCCCTATCTCTGAGTGACATCTCCCTTGAGAATGCGCAAAAGGGGATTGCATATGCTTTCAATTTCCACGAGCTGTCGTCTTTGACATTACACCACTGTTCTGGGTCAGAGGAGTTTCTGACTGAGGTCATTGGCTCTGGCCAAACGATCAGACTCTCGTCACTGGAAGTTGTTTGGGGCCCATCGGACCATGATATTGATATGTGTGCTACGCTTTCAAGTTTTTTAGGGGCATTCCAGGGTCTCAAGGATCTATTTGTCAGTCTCCCGGGACCAGTTGATACCTTGGAGCTTTGGCGTAGCATAATCCATCATAAGTCAACCCTTACCAGATTCGTCTGCCATCAAAGGTCGGTGGACCTCCATGATGATTCTCCTCACTTCGAAGAAGAGATAGACCTTCTAGATCTATCACTTTTGCCGGAAGACAGAGCTGAGTTGGATCGGTCTGAGTCGGGTCATCCCTTTGCGGCGCTGAACCTAGAGTCTATTGGCTTAGGATGCGTGCCTCAACATCTGGTATGATATTTAATATTTTGGCTAAGCCCTAGTCGATTGTCTTTTGGGAACAGGCTGACTGGCAATTTTGATATTCTTGAAGAAGTCAATCTTAGCACCGTTCATCACCAGTCCAACGTTGAAGATCCTGCATATAAGGAAATCCGGTGTCGATATGGAGGGCCATAAGAGGAGATCGAGAGGAACTTCATTCTGGGATCTAGATTCTGACGAAGACAGTTCTACTGATGAGGAACTGGGAATTAACCTTGATCTAGACATGACTGGTAGCAACGGTTCATCTAACGAAAGCACATCAAACAGTGGGAAGCCTCCGAACTCCACTCATTCCACAGCTTCTCTGGATTCCTTCGATACTGCTGAGATACAATGCCTGCCGACTGAGCTTCGGGAATTTACCAATTGGGCCTTTGGACCCCATGGTCTTCCCACACTGGAGGTTTTAGCTTTTGGTGACTTCTCTTATGACGGTCGGTTCGACGTCCGCAATAAGCTCTTCTGCAGGCACACTCGGTCAACTCGATACCCGGGAGATGGCACCTCGCAACAGATCCATGATAAACTAGTTCTAACATTTCGCCCCGTAAGGGAGAACGACTGGAAGTTGTGGGATCTCATCGATCGGAACACCGAGTTCTTGAAGGCTTGTCCAACAGATTCGATCCTAGACGACTGACCCTGGACCATAACTCTGCAAGGGACGAGCCAGACATGTTTCTATACCAATATCTACCAAGATTTATGGCCGGAACGGTCGCTCCACATGATCTCCTAAAGTTCTAATTTTGACGTTTATTCAGTCAATGTATATGGCAATTTCATTTCGATTAAGTTTCAACTAAATTGTCTCAAGGCCTGAAGATCGAAGTGCCTTGAATTTGACAGTGATGGAATTACAGTCTATATAGTAGTCACCGCAAATGGGAACGGGTCTCCAAGGATAGCTCTTTCTGGTATATGACGATCCACTTGCTGTTAGCGGAAGGGTCAAGTATTTGCATCAGTCGGACTCTTCGCCAGCCGGAGTTTCTTCCTCTTCTTTGACACTAACGAGTGACGAGGTCGAGGTCAACGAATCAAAAGATCTTGCTCGCTTGAGGATTGGTAACACTACATCTATTAGCGGCAGGCTCAGTCGAGGCTGAGACGGACTAACCAGAAGTCACACGTAAGGCATACTGCTTGCAAAGGTTGTTTCCAGCTTCCAAGGCTTTGAGCTTCTCGTTGATTTCTTGTCGCCGCAATCTCTTGTACTCTGTCTCCGATGCGATATCCTTCACGAGTTCGGGGTCCATCGCAAAGACTGACTTGGGACAGAACATGGATGGAAGGCGTGAAGCAATAATCGCGCGGACAACCAGGTTTGGCACATTGTCGACAAACAACTTCATTGCGACCTATTTTGAAGACGATTAGATAAATGAGGAAGGATACATGAAGCATTGATGTACCTCGTAGAACGCCTCCATTGCATTGAAAGTCGATTCGGCCGCAATGAGATCCATATCAGCCTCCGTATCTTGACGCAGCAGTGCAACGAGGCGTGGAATATCCCCTGCAGTCATTGAGGGACGCCGCACAAATGCCTCTTGAAGAATCCGGGTAGTCTTGGCCTCGGTTTGGTTTCGTTGGAGGGTACTGTATCTGTCCGGATGTTCTTTGTGGACTGTCATGAGCTCTTCAAGTTTGGCGTTCGCCAAAATCAACCTCTGGTCCATAAGGGGATCAAGCAAGTACCGCAGTAGAGCATCACTGACTGTGGCGTCTGTCAAGTACTGCAGTGCCTGCTCTACGAAACTCTTCGTTATATTCCACACATCTTCGATATATCGGCGTGCCAACCCTTCCCAAGGCTGGCTATATTCGCGAAAGACTTCGCCGACAAGAAGCGGATTGGGGAGACCTGGCAGCTAGTGGCAGTTAGTAAATACATCGACAATCCAGGGGCTTCCCACCTCACGTCCGCGACTCTTCTTCAATAGCTCGCACAATTCTTCCACAGCCTCTGTGCGAATACGGTGACTTGTCCTCTTGCTTGCACCTTCAACGATCTTCCACTGGGCTCCGTCCATTCGAATCTCTTCTTCAAATTCGACTCCTCTGTTCGCAATCATTGCCGCGAGGCGCCGGTCGAACTGGGACTGCTTCGCAAAGAATGGGTGCTCGTAGTCACCTTTGGTGGCAGCATCACAAAGCGACTGGAAATTATCGCTCAAGTCGACTAGAACGTTTTTCTGCTCATCCAGACCTGCACGGGCAGGACCTAATTTGTCCAAGCCATGCCGACAGATCGTAATGTTCGTCTCGATGTCCTCGATCAGCCGTGGAAGCTCGGCCTTGATCTGTTCGAAGAGTACGATGCTCAACCGCTGGCGTAAGTGTGCAATCCCAAGATGGGTAGCGGGGAGGGACCGGAAAGAACCGCTCGTCCAAGTACGTCCAGAAGACGGCATCAAACGCCCAGCTCTTTCTGGCTGCGTAGTTGAGCCAAAAGCGACCCGTCTTCCAGCTCTCTTGCATATGCACCGAAAGCGGCAGGGAGTGGAGAAATTCGGCTCCCATTTCCTTCTCCTCCATCGCCTCGAGCCATATCTTCAAACGTGGTTCGTAGTCCCTGCTCCACTCCTCGATACCAGAAGGCCACATTTTCGGTGTTTCGAATAGTAGCCACCAAGGAGGGTCGAGGATAAACTGCGTGGGCGCAGCATATGTGAACTCCCAGTCGATCACTGCAGCCACGTCGTCGTCTGGGCCTAGGAGGACATTGGCCGGTCTGAAGTCATCGCACCAGAGGCGAAAGGGACCCGATCTGTCTGGAGCTGGAACCTTGGACGCATCGTCTTGACGCAGGCGGACCAATCGTCTTGGACGAATCCGAATGTTGATAGCCGACCTTGTTTAGCCAGTCTTCGGAATATCTGACGAGCGACGTACTTGTTCCGACAGTCGTCCTCGGACGAGACGAGGTCGTTGTGTTGAAAGATGAGTTGTGCCAGATGCATATTGGCTAATGCCCCATACCATTCGTCGGCTGTTGCATAGGTCTCGTTCTCCAGAGGGAGGGTAGACGAGGGGCGCAGTTGAAGAGGAGCGTGCACCAAGGCACGACAAGCGCCGGTTTCGAAAGCGATCCCAACATTTGCTCAAGACGCTGGGCGGGACTATTCACGCCTACCAGCGGTGTGGTGCCTCTAATGTAGGACGTCGAATGTGGCACTCAAGATGATATACTAGAAAGGTTGGGCATTCCGCTGGGGCGGAGAGGGGGGGGATGAGGCGGTGTCGTCAAAGCTGGCGGCGGAGGTTGACTAGAGCTGTATGATGGTTTGCTTGGACTGTAGCAGACACTTGAGGCCGGGGCTTCCGAGACAGGTTTTGTGATCTGGAAAAATATATCCGTGGCTGTAGGCATTCTACCTCTGACTGTTGGCTTCTTTGAAGTCACTTTCTTCGCTGCTGCTGCTTGCTTCTCCTTGGTCTTCTGTCTGATCAGCTTCTTGGGATTCCGCAATGACTCCTCGTAATCTTCGACCTTCAAGGGGACCCCAACTTTGACTATGGTCTGTGCTATCCAGACCTTTTCTGGCTGGATAGGATCATATGTTAGCCTTACCCGCTTTCTTGGGCTTGCTGAGCGTGCTGTGGTATCATTGGCAACATATCCCTCAACCTCATCGTCTTCAAGCAGAGGAGCGAGACCATCTCGTCTATAGTCACGAGTGACATCTTCTTCGGCTTCTATATCCAGACCCACGATGTCATTTGGATGGAAGATAACTCTTATTTCTGGCAGAGCATCGGTAGTGAAGTGTGCTCGTTTGCCGCAAATCGACCTCACTAGCTCTATCTCATTCATAGCGGTGAGAATGGGATCATTGTAGCCAGATGCCCGTCTGTCTCCTCGCAAACGTAGCTTATGAACCAGTAGCACAGGCGCAAGTCCACGGATCAACTTCTTTGCTCCTACTTTGTACTTCCACCCGAATGCTTCCGCAACGAATTGTCGAAGGCCCACAATGTCAATTTCTCCTTCCCATGTGAGCTCGTCCCTAAGCTTGGCTACCCCGCGGGCATCAGAAACCACAGGATTTGTATAATATCCCAGTATATCCAGCTTGGGAAAGATTTCGGGTAGCTTCAGACTCTTATGCTTAGACTTGAAGTGCTTACTTTCATTCGTCTGAACCTCACAATTGAACCTTTCCCTCCACTTCGCATATCCTGCAGCATCTGTCCTTGATATACGACATAGAGACTTTCCAAACCCAGCTCTTGCAGCTTCGCACGCTATTTTTGCTCCAAATCGCGTAACTCCGTTGGTGTCATAATCTCCTCCGCTCAGCAAAGCAACCAAGATCATACCCTCAGGATCGAGCCCAGATTTACCTTGTTTGGTGACTTGATCATCGTATACGTTGACGTGTGTTGGAGCCTTGCCCTTGGAACTCTCTGAGGACCAGTTTCGCAATGTTAGACCACATCCGAATACCAGAGTATCTACATCCTCGCTGAGGACTGCATCTACAATGCTCTCACGCTGAAGTAGAGCACACTCGGCCTCTGTTTCTCCGGGCGCAGTGTGGTAAGGGAAGCCAAAGTGATTAAGCAGCTGTTTGAACCTCATATCTAGGATAGACATTCCTCCAGGAGCTGTGTACTTGTTCCGCTTCATAAGCGGCTTGTTGGCTCCATCGAAGATGAATAGGGGCTGAACAGAAACAGAGAGCAGTCGGAGAAGCCGGTAATATAATGTCCGTAATGCTGGACCTAAGGGCTCATTAGTATCTAATTCGATATCTATGTCCGTTGTTCTACCTTGGGCTGCTCGAACTTGAAACAGCCATATTGAGGTATCAATAGCGATCCGCAGAGGCCTGCCAGTCTCTTCATATTTCTCGATGGCAAGTTTCACTAGAGCTACTCTTTTGCCAGGGCCAATTTCTTGGTACAGGCTTTCACTTGTCAGTCGTGGGCTGGAACAAGAGATTGGTTGATAGAATTACCCTGGTATTCCCATTTCTAGACGTATTTCAAAAAATAGGATTTCTATAAGCAACTTAATGTAGTTATTGTAGAGCAGAACTGCAGGTAGTAAGTTATGCTCATCTCCCGTGTTGTGAAGGGGGTTGTGCGAGAGGTTCACTAGTTTGTGTCACCGCTTTTTAGCGTTTCCACGGCAATTCGAAACTTCCCCTGAAATCGCATCTTGAAAAAATCATGGCCATTGATCGCACCTTGTCAGCATGCCTTTTGCCTTGGTCCTTTGGATGCTAATATAGGATCATATCAATTCCTGTCGCTGGTCCCGCTCATCGCAGCATCGCTACCATTCGCCCTTCGCAGTCTGGCATACCAGCGACTCCTCAAAGCCCACACTCCCCTCCGTATGATTACGCACCGAGAAAGATTGCGTTGTGATAGAAACAAGGGCACGATTTTTGCGTATAGGACTTGCTGGAGATGCTCTGCCCAAAGCTGCGGCTAGACAATTGGGATTATATCAACGATACCAGGAGGTGGAGAGACATGGGCTAGAAGTTATGTATAACAGACTCTGACGTATACGAGCGTGGTTCAGGTGAAAGTGATATCCTTCTTGGGAGTTACTGCCTTGCCGCTGGTCGATCATTATCAGCGGGTATGTAGTGACGGAGTCCTGCTTTGCCACTTCCTCTTTGAAAACGACACTGACCGAGCATTCTAGGATAGTCAATAACGAAAGTTCTCTCCAACCGCTCGAAATTACAACTAACGCGAAATGGGTTTCAACTCCGACTTTGAACTCTACCTACCCTCCTCTGAAGCGCACAAAGGCAAACCAAGAGCAGTACGAGCTCTTCTGCGGGAGGTGTTGACACATATGGACCGCGGGACGGCGATGACGCAGAACATGGCGAGAGCAGCAGCGTTGTGTGAACCGATTCGGAGGAATCCCATCTCGAGTTCGAGGTTGGCGAATATACACTTACCGCGCTGGTGTGAGCACTTCCTGCGATTTAGCTCCAAGGTCAGCGGCAGCTCACCCGCTCAGTCGTATATCCAAGGAGTGCATGGGATTGCGAAATAATGGTTCGGGGACGCGCTTACTTTTGGCATGAGATGATCTCAAGCCTGAGAGCGGACTACGGTTTCGAGAAAGTAAGTCGATGTCTGGGCTGGCTGTTTGGTGACTTATATTAATGAATCACAGGAACCTGTACCACAAAGCTGCTTGGATACTGCTCTCGATCGCGTTGTCGAAGGGGTCAGCCACGTTCTCGGCAAGCACCCACTTGGCGGAAACGATTCTGTCATCGTGAATGGTGCAGTTGATCTTTCAGGTGGCGTGTTCGACAGGCTACGCTCTAGGGAATGGCTCAACTGCTGGGACATTGCGGCTGCTCTCGAGATGACTGATAGACCTGTCTTTGTGCATCTCGGTGTTAGCATCCCACTCCACAGGAAAGATGCAAACGGCGAGGTCACACCGATCTCAAACCCCTTTGGCCGCTGGAGGAAAGAGATTAACGGCTACATGCGTAGAGATATGAACGATCTCGAAAGGCCACAAGTGTTTATTTGCCCGCTAAATATCAACGCCAACCACTTCACACTGCTTGAGATCAATGAGCAAACGAAGATGATATACCACTACGATTCGATGGCAACCCATCGGATCATCTATCGTAGTAAGTAGACTCCTCAAGACGCCGCCGCGTGCTAATCTAGCATCCAGCCTACTCCCCAGCAGAAAGACGGATGGAGTTGTGGTCTGATGGTCATACGCAACGCGAAGCCCAGCGGATGAATGGTCTCTCAGTTGGGGCTTGGAATAGCGAGGTAGATCCCGACCGGGTGATCAAGGAAGTAATTGGGAATTGTCAGATGTTCCTGGAACTAAGTCGCTGTTCCAAAAGACTCAGGAATGGTGCTTAGGGCAAGTTCCGCTCCAGTCTTCCTCACTCCTCGCCTGAATCGGCCATCTGAACATGGAATTCAATAACACCACTCGAACTTAGTAAACTACAAGGATGCGACGGAGCACAACCATCGACGAAGTTAAACCAGGTATACCAAAAATCCATCACCAGAGAAATATGCGAGCACGGAAGACTGGTGGGCATGTGAAAAATCATGTTCGCATGGTCGCTATACCAGCACGTGGGCCTTACTTTTAAGCAGCATGTGGCAATACGTACTAGCCAGGCCCGATCGGCATTCCAGAGGATGACACGACTAGCCAATACGGCAAAAGGGCTCTCCCCTTTTGCGGTACGACAGCTATACCTAGCCTGTGTGGTTAGTGTAGCCGACTACGGCTCCCCGATTTGGTGGAGGGGACAGGCACAGTTTAAGAAACCCCTCCAGGCCTTGCAAAACCTAGCTCTACGAAAAATCCTAGGGGTGTTCAAGACAGCTCCGATAGTGCCAATGGAGGTCGAGGCAGCGCTACAGCCTCCTTGTGTCCGACTAAACGCCAGTACTCGAAAATACGCCATTCGTGCACTGAAACTAGCCCCTAAGCACCCGATTAACCAGGAACTCTCAAACGTCCCAACAGGGCCCAGTCTCAAGCCAACAGTGCAACTCGAACGGATTCGGGCCTCAATTCAAGATCTAGTCGACCCAGAGGACCTTGAGCCCCTCCAGCACTTTAAATACCCACCGTGGAACAGAGTAACGCCGTATACGGTCGATATTAGCCCGCTGCCAAAGGAAGCAACTGCTCAAATACACAACTCGAACCTGCACACGGGCGTGGACGAATTCACGATCTATACAGATGCCTCGTCTATGCCAGGGGAAGATTCAACTGGAGTAGGCGTAGGCCTCGTGGTACTGAACTATGATAGGGGCACCCCTAAAGTAGTATACAAGAGCATGACTAACTTGGGGGACTCCCAGTTAGTCTACAATGGGGAGCTAGAAGGGACTACCCAAGCAGTTGAGTACGCTAGCAAGGTAGCTAAGCCAGGCCAGTCATACTACATCTACTCGGATAACCAGGCGGGACTCCACCGTCTCAAAACACCATCGGATAACCCAGGTCAAGCTTGCCAAATCCGGGCCATTCAAGCAGCGGAGCTAGCCAAGAGCAGAGGAGCCTCGATATCAATCAACTGGGTCCCCGGCCATACGGAAGTATACGGAAACGAGCTAGCTGACTCGTTAGCAAAGCAAGCAACGACGCTAGCCCCAAATACAAATGAAACCAGCTCTAAGCGCTGCAAAAGTATACTTGCCGTCGCCTCGGTCATACACCGTCCCATTACATTAGATGAGCTGCCTTCTTTTGTCGACATGCCACCACGAACTTCTGGTAATTACAAGGCTCTCGCAAAGATCATAGGACATTATGGCTCTTTTCTCACACTTCGAGATCGCACCGTTTCTTTTGTCCATCAGTCTGCTAAGGACTTCTTGACCAATACGGCTGTTGAAATTGTCTTTCCTTCTGGGAAGGCCGGTACTCACTATGCTATCTTCTCACGGTCACTTCAAGTCATGTCCTTGGCACTACGGCGTGATGTCTATTGCTTAAGAGCTCCCGGCATCACAATCGGCCAGGTCAAGCAGCCCGATTCAGATCCCCTCTCCGCCGTCCGGTACTCTTGTCTTTACTAGGTAGATCATCTCCTTGAATGTCAAAGTACAGAAGACACAATCAGAGACCTCAAGGGCAGTGACCAGGTTTATAGCTTCCTTTGCCAGTACTTCTTATACTGGCTTGAGACGCTAAGCCTATTGAACAGTATGTCAGAAGGCATAGTTATGATTCAAAAGCTCGAGGATCTTGAGGTACGTTATTAGATAGCCTTATCCTTATTAGATTATCCTAATATGAATAAGTTCAGTATAAGTCCTGGTTTAAGTGCGTTTATACACGATGCTAGGCGCTTTGCCGTATCTACCCGATCAATTATTGAACAAGCGCCTCTTCAAGCGTATTGTTCAGCTCTTGTTTTCGCACCAGAGAAGAGCATTTTTCCACTTGTTCCATCGCTCACACCGAGCACCAAATCATCGCCGAGCTCTCCAGATTTTACAAAAACCCACCTTCGACCGTCTCATTATCATACATCGATCGTTCTCTCAGCCACCTAGTCGTGCGGAGCAAACAACTCATGTGTAGTGAGCAGCCGTGAAACCTCTGCCTCGGGAAACTCGCACTTCTTCACTGCTTCCAGACTATTCGCCCTCGCAGCATCCTTCAGACAGCCCCAGTATCCGTAATCGAATCGCAGATGCAGTCTCTTCTCATCCACCGACCAAGGCTTCGTCGCACCAGTGAAATGAACACTGCGTATCGGAACCACGTTCGCAGCCGAGCACGCAAAGTTCCAAGGCCAAACCGAATTGTACAACGGCATTAATGCGCATTCAAACTCTGGTCTAATTCCCTTCGCTGGACCCTGGTATCCACACAGGCAATTCAGCAGCTCTTGCTCAGACTGATCCCAGTGCCCGGAAACGCATGAGGATCCTGGGTCGTAGATCGCCTCGAGAGCGGATATGTGGAAGTACCGCGATGGACGGAGTAGGATCATGCCGCCGTTCATACGAGACCTGTCGCCGCAGTTGTGGAACTGGTCGGGTGCCCCAGTGATGGTGTGCCGGGGATCTGCATCGTTGAAGATCAGATGTAGGTCTGTGACGGCGATGGAATCGGCGTCCATGAGGAGGATTCGTGGATAGGCATCAAAAGCCCATGAGTGTACTTTGTTCAGAGCAATGATCCAGCCAGGTTGAGATTGCATGAACTCGGGCTTCTCAATCCCCCTCAGAGCATTGAATCGGACAGGCACCACATCGTTCAGAGCCGGCGTTGAATCCAGAAGAGCGCAATCTTTTGGCGTTTTGAAAGGATTCTCTCGAGCTGGCCATTTGTACATCTCTTCGATCGATTTCAACTCCGGATCCATATATGTAACATGGACACATGTTTTGTTGGCCAACTCCTCGGGCTGATTGAGTACATTGCGCACAATGGAACCGTAGAGGGCGAGGACACCCGTACAATGACCATCAGGTGTAACGTGGATCACGATTGGATATTTGCATCCCTCGAATCCAGCTGATTTCGGCGTGGGCGCGCTGGGTCGGACGTGGACATGTCTTCCCACACCTCCCGAGCCCTTTTCGGTACCATGGTCGTATCCTGAATCAACTGCTGGCTCTGGCTCCTTTGGCTGCTCCTTGGGCTTCCCTAAAGCCTTCTCTTCTTTATGATCAGAAGTTCCGGAATGAAGTAACTCCTGAACTTTGCCCCCGACTTTTGTTGCGAGAGCGCTCTCGGACGCTTTGTTGTAGTGCGCTGTCAGCAGCAGGGCGAGAACGAGTGTGGTGATCAGTCCGAGGACTATCATACGGCGGGGTGGAGAACCCATCGCTGCCGATAGAAGGCTACGAAATTCGATGTCCTAGGCAGGCAAGCAAACAAGAATTACGAAAATGTTCAAAGTCCCAAGTGCGAATTGCGACTTGCGAATTGCAAAATGCGAAATGCGAAAATTGCGACGGGTGAAGGAGAGCGACAATGAGTGCGAAACCTGTAGTAGTAAGTAGATCAAAACGGAGAATGGCAATGCATGGCGTGAAAAGTTGGACACGAAGATATTGGTCGAGTTAGTGGGAGGGACAGCGAACAAACGGAGGATCCAAGGAAGGAGATGCATGCTGATGAAGGGTGCTAAAGATACTTATAGCAAGGAAATGTAAGGCACAAGCATTGGCACAGGCAGGAGGTCTGACGAAAGAGGAATCTTACGGTAGGGAGGGATCTCCAATTTAAAGTTCTTTCGGTACCACGCAATAGACGGATTTGATAGGCTTGATGTCAGGCCATGTTGTACAAGAGGGATAAGATAAGTACCTACAGGTTGGGCTTGGTTGGTATCACGAGAAAGCCTCAAAAAAAAAGGGGGGGGGGGCTCTCTATCGTCAAATTCGAAGTCAGAGAATTGTATACAAGTCAAATTACGCCTCTTCCTGGACCGGAATACGGGATGAAAGCGAGCGAGATTGTGGGGCTCTTGGATTGCCGCAGCCCATGGCAACCTTCTTCGTCGCCGCACGTTTGTTTTTCGTATAGATTGATTGGGTCTAGAGCGGGTATGATTGGACTACGCCGAGTTCGTGCTGTGCTTGGTCACTTGGTGGTTGTGCTCAAATCTGACAAAGGCTGCGCTACCAGCTTGCCCGTCATATTTCAAGATACGTGCCACGATGTTATCCGGAAAAGGGGCTGAGTGAGACTGCCAAGCTGGTCCGGATTGTTGTTGAGAGGCCATTGATCCAACAAGGTCCAGCCGACTTTTTTCAACTGTCTATGTATTTCCAACACCACAGCGCACATCAGATTATCCCTTGTGCCAGATCCTCATCTAGTCTCCTATGAAACTTCCCTCCCGGATGGAAGCTTTCTAAGCTCTTGCGGCACTTTCGGCCCCACTGATCAGCCCAACGGAAGCACGGCTTAGCTCCTCGGAGCTTTCCGAAGCCTGATGCATCTATCCATCAATTAGATTAATATTAGTTTTCGGCTCTAAGTTTGCAGCTAGCCACATGCAACATCACCTATTCTTTTGTGAGTATTTCCAGCTTCTCCAAGCATTGCGGAGCCGATAACCAGCTGTTTCCAAGGTCCTTTGCGGGTCAGACAAACTAAGAAGCCAGCTAATAGGAAAAGACGGAAGCTTCACCGAAAGCATCTGCAAACAATCATTCAGCATGTGTCGTTTGTGGCGCCGCGTACGATACAAGGCGCTCTCGAAACATTAGGGTCGACGGCTAGAGTGTGTTTTGTCACAGGATACTCAACGAGAAGGCCAGGAGCTAGCCGGTAGAGCAGGGACTTTGTTGGAATGGGAGGTTGGATAGAGTCCAAACACCTCGATCGTGCGGCGGGCTGGAGGGAGGTGCCGAAGGACAATTAATGCCCGATCCTTGTACAATAGATATGATGCCAAGACCCAGCGGCTGTGAGGTGTCGGAGCAGAGCCAAGGCTTGCTCATCAGTTTAGTGGACGAGCGGGAGGTCACCAAACAAGAAGGTACAGCCCTACTGATGATGATAAGTCACAAATCCATACACTCAAAAGGAATTATGATCTCAGCTGAATCATCTGTCGGCGTGATCAAGGCGCAAAGAACAGCCCCGAAACTCGCATCCTTAAATGCGGAGTCATTACGTACGACCAGGTCATGTCGGACGCCATTCTCTTTTCATGTGAGGTTGTGGAACATACTCATGCACCCCATCACATCAATCGACGTTTCCTTGATACTTACTGTACGGCTCACTTAGCCTCTTAAACCCTATTTTGAAGCCTCCCAAGAACAGACCAATCAACGTAGTCGCAAGCCTTCTTGTAACTGTATCTTTCTCCTTTCCCGCTCGCCCCGCCCCGACGCTTTTTCACTTGAAATCCGCTAAAGTAGGCGGTGAAGTCCGCAGCCACGAGGAGATCAATCACCATTCGATCAGAAATCACATATCTGGAGGGAACGAGTTTGCAGGGCTGCCGTTACGAAGTTAGCAGAAACATCCCACTAGTTGGTGCTGCGAACTCTTTGGCGGCCGCTCTTCAAGTCAAAATCGGAGCAACATTTTCCATGAAAAAGAACATACCACAATTCGAACGGGATCATCCGTCAACTAATAAGGACGACAGTAATGTTGAGAGATATGGGTGGCTGACTGCAGGGCGAATTGACACCTATAGTCCAAGGTTGCCTGGTCCCAGTAAGAGCAATGAATGCTCATGATACTCAGTTGATCTAATGTGACAGGAGAGATATGATATGATATGTGCTGCGAAGTAGCTCTTGATCACCGCAGGGCAGATACGGGACGGAATCTTACGACGCGGACGCAGTGCAACCCAAGAATGATCCAAATCAACTTCTCCTCCCCTTTCCCTGTCTTGTCGCCGTACAGTGACCGTTAATTAATATTTGGCATTTTCCAGTTCCCCACCAAAACTCGTCCTTTATATACCTACCATTTAAACTATATTAGGACCCTTTCTACAGTAATTGTATCGGAGGTAAACGCTTGGGTGAAGCACGGGGCGGAAAGCGTAGATCGTGCTAGCAGGCGCTCTTTATAATCTTCAACTGCTTGCATCGCCGATGCGAAGGCTGCCTTGTCGTTCTAGGAAAGGTCATCTATTCCGTACTTCCCCAGTCTCCCTCGAGGATTCCTAGTCCCTCAGCCCAGTAGCCAGTGAGGTGTCGGATATGGTCTCCTCTACCACCGAATCTGCCTCGCTCACGCCGCTTGATTAGACCGAGGGGTGAGGAGTGGTTGCATGTCTCCATTCTCCGGCCATCGTACTCAGCTTACCCCCATGGAGCGCCGGCGACTTCTGCAGCCACGCCCGGGCACCTCTTCCGTGACGTGGATGTAGAGATGCAAGTCTAAGAATACTTGTTGCTGCGCAGATCATGCCAGGGATCAGGTGCGAGATCAGCTTGAGGGCATGATGGTACCAATGAGGTCCACGATGGTTGGATGATTTCTGTTCTTCCACCCATCTGCGTCGGCTGATCCGTCTCAAGCCCCCTTGATGGTCAAACCGTGGCAATGTCGCAACCATAACCCACTTATATGCCAAATATATCTTAAATTGGGCAGGGAGGCCCTCCGTGGTTGGTAGAGGATCCCCATTCGTGAATATCCAGACACCCCCGACCCCCTGCCTCCTCCCAAAGCGCATCTTGAAAGTAAACTCCCTATTTGAGGCTCGCTACCAGCTTTTGGTGCTCCCCATGGCAGATGTCGACTCCTGCTGTATCTTACAAAGAAATTCGGCACCAACGACCATAAATTGGTTTCGTTGGGGTTTTAGAATGAACGCCCATGGACGGCTGTATCTAAACGGCGCAGAAAGGTGGCGCCAGATGCGATGGGCTTCGTATCACCACCAAAGCCTGTTGGCTGCCTCTACTTGGATGTTAGCCAAGAGAGACTTGACTGGTGTGAACGCGGAGAAATCCGATAGGACCGCCTTGATCGAGAGACAGAGTGGGCGCAGCATTGCCATGCAGAATGCTCTGCCGTCGCGTTCCAGTAGACTCGGATGACCAGCGGGAGTCTTTGGTACTGCAACGTATCTGCAGGCTTCATTATCCATGATTAAACCCTCACCCTAAGATAACTAACTCTTCGGGGTTCGGCTGCCCTGGATATATCCTCCATGCCGCACCGCCCGCTTGGTCAGCTGCTAGTTATAGAGGTGGGCAACAGCCTGGTTGATGATGATGATGATATGAATTAAACGTCTTGTTTGACCTCCCGAAGGGTATTAAGACGGGCTAAGCTAGTGGTTTACATACAAGAATACGCCAGAAAGCCAAATCAGAGGGTGAGTAGTTCTCACGAGGTATCCGTATTATAAACGCTTCCCACGCCGGTCTGGAGAGCTACAGTATAGTAATATAGGGTGGGTTTCCCCGAGGAGTCTTCCTTTGTAGAAGTGATGCATGTTTTAGGCAACAGAGGCCCCAACAGCCTGGAAAGGTTCGACAACCGTGGCTGATTGGCAGGCTGGCCAGTAAGTCAGTCTAGGTAAGTCTTGCTCTTCAGTTGAGCCAAAAAAAAAAAAATCGGAATCAGTCAGTCAAATTTGAAAACTTAATAAGTCAGTTGCAAAATGCTCAACTGATTTAGACTGTCAGTTGAGAAATAATTGGATTTGTTGATAATTCAAAGGATTTTTGAGGTAAATTCTATGAATTTATGTAGAGAAAGAAAGCTAAATACTTATAATTCTCAAAACATACCTAAACACTAATATATATATTAACCTTTACTTATACACGTAACATGTACCCCTTCTGCTTTATATACTCAAAAATCAAATACATATTTAAAAACGTGATTTTAAGGTCACGTTTTAAGCCCATCAGTTCTAATAAGTACTGATCAGTTAGCTCAGTTAAGTTCATCAGTCGATACTTTAGTCGTCAGTCAGTCAGTTAAGCTTAAACTCTCAACTGATACTGACTTAACTGACTTATTGGCCAGCCTGCTGATTGGAAGACAAAAGCGGATGACGGAAACCCATGCAATTATAGACACTCGCTGGCATCGATCTCCCTTCGGCGATATGCTAGAATCGCTTGATCCTCTGTTGTCACATGTACCCATCTCTAGGCTCGCGAATTCGAAGTGTCGCAGACTTGCTGCTTTGCTTATCACTTGATAATGGGAATAACTTCCGCAAGTCGTTCATATATCTCAATGCCAAAGGGGGCTGACGTCCGATCCCACCCAATGGCGAGAACCACCGCCAATACCTATACCAAGGCAGAATTGGCCACCATGCACTGGCATGGAATACCAGGTGCACCCCTAGATAGGCAGAATAATGCGCGCCGGGTTTGAGAGATTGTGTTTGGTGGCTAGATGTCCAAGGTACCCACCGTTGCCCATTTGTGTGGTTCCTTGATGCAGGATCATGTCGACTAACGTATACTGCCTCAGCTCTCGGGCAACTTCTTCCGTGGTGCAGATACGAATCCGTCCAGGGTGGGCGAACTTCGAGGAATCGATGTTGTATAAGTTGGTCGGGGTCTGTCTTTCTCTCCCTCACCAACCCTCACCATCCTCCATACCTCTTGCTCCTCCAGTAACGATTCTCTTGGCTCTGCTCTTCCCCCAAGAATCTTTCTAGTGTTCTATACTAGGCTGCTGGATAACCATCTGTTCTCGCTTGCCGCGTCTAATCCGTTGATTGCCCTTCGCCAATATGGGATCGGGATCTTCTCGCTTTGAAACCAGGTGGTGGGAGGCAGAAGCTCAGCGAAAGGTAGAGACCACTAAAACCACCGGTAAAGTGTAAGTCATTTGCTCGCTTATTCCCGGTGTGGATGAAATCGCGATGGTGGGCTACTTGAAGGAACGTTCCGATCTCAACACACTCTTCGCGCTACATTCCAGACATGAGAATCTCTCCGGGGACCAACGTGTAGACCCCCCAGCTTTGACAGTTGATTTCAAGACCAATGAACTCTGGCGGCTGCTCCGAATGCCACCGGGGTGTGGCGAGGCTCCGTGGGACTGGAACTGGCGCCCACCACTCGAAGGGATCCCTTCTAAAATCGCGGCCGAATTCCATGCGACCGTGTGCCAGGCGATCTTTCGAATTCCCTTCTCCGACTTCGTGAAGTAAGAAAATGCATCATTCCGTACGTGTATCGCCAATTTTCAATCCACACGAACTTGGTGTCATAGCCGCTATCGCGAATATCCATTGTGAGAGGAGCTTTGTCAGCCAACAAGCTTTCCAACAGCATCTGGACTCGCGAGCACACCTGGCTGAAAATGCCATTCCGTACCTCGGCATCTCTCGCTCTACCATCAATCCTGTCTACGCAACTGCTGTTCGATTGCGCTTCCAACAGCCTACTGTGAACGACATGCTGAGACAAACAACCGAGCTGGATGAAACGATTGTGTCTGCACTAATAGCAGCGGCTCTGCGCCTGTTGCGGGTGGACAATACGCCACAAGGCATTGCGTTGCGAACCGAACAACACCGCATAAAGGCAGCTGAGTCCAAGCACGCTGAGGACACATTCTGTGCGGAGCTGAGTCGCCTTGGGTACGGGTTCTTTCGCGAAGCCCAGCAAGGAGGTGGGGCTGGAACCCCAGACGTCCGCTTTCAAGCGCCGACTTATATCTGTGGTAGTTTGTGCTTGTGGCTGGAGCACAAAAAACTATTTCGGATTCAAGTCCGATCCATTTGCGGCATCAAAAACCAAAAGACAATACAAGAAGTATGCAGCTCAGACAGGTCCAGGTGCTGTTCTCTACAGACTCGGCTTTGAATCAGGCCACGTGAACATAGATGGAGTGATGTGTTTTCATGAGAAGGAGGTAGTCAAAGACTTGAAGATGAGGGTTGGAAGTTGAACATCAAGGCTCAAATCACATGCCATGTGCCGCTACTTTACTAACTTACCTGGGTTCGAGCAGAGGCTTAGTCTTGCTTGTACACCTGAAGTAGGCTCTGTTGGGTGAGGAGATATGAGATGAAATATTTACTCTAGATCAAAGCAAAAAGGAAGATCAAGGTGATGCAATAGATGGCAGTGCGATTAGGAAATATTTTTGGCCCCTGAACACCATTACCAAACCTTGAAGGCCAACATTCAAATTCCAAGCTCCTACGTGCCTAGGAACTCTTCCTGTCCTTTGAAACCATAGCAAGGATCCCAAATAATGCCCAAAATCACTTGATCAAGCATATCTGACACTCCTCATGGGCTTACCCAATGAAGGAAACTCCGAAAAGCAGTCAGGACAAGCTCTACGTCGAAGGTTCCCTAATAGTATATACCCGAAGAAGTGAAGTCGCAAGATGAAAAAATCAACGAGGGAACAGGTTAGGTCGGAGGTGGACCTCGTGGACTGTCGCTACGTGATTCTTGAAGAGTATCACGCCGTCGAGTATTAACCCCTCAGCTTTGCAGACAGGGTGGTGACAGATGATTCGCTGCTCTGCTGGCACGTCGCGCAAGTGAATATTCTCGACATGGTCCCACATATGCGAAACCCGGCGGAATTTGCGCGTTCGTTGCCTGTACGAGAGCGACTCGTTGCCGACACAAAATATACACTGAGTCTTGTCGCAGACAAGGGGAAACTTACTCGCCGGTGGGAAGGGATCGAGAGCGGGAGTAGGAGCAGGGGCGCAAATAGGAGATTCTTCCTTGAGAGGATCTTTGCAGGTTGGAGCGGATCGTGGCTGGCGAGTCATGAGTTCTTTTCGCGAGGCGAG
>MU270675.1:0-11678 GCA_021432625.1 Leptodontidium sp. 2 PMI_412 | reverse complement strand
GTAGGTCATGGGTTCGGTCTTCGACTTCACCCAGCCGTTCGTGGTCCAGACCGACCTCCGAAAGACAGGTCGCTTGAGCCATTCCGGCTTCCAATGGACCTTCATCGCCTTCACGTTCTGACTCCCCAGGTCCGTGGCAAAGAAGGGCTCAGCCGACGTGTAGCCATCGACGAGGACCGCGTGGTCGCGGATCGCACGGGTCAAGATGTGGGAGATCGGGCAAAGGATAGGGAGAGGATTCTCCCTGAAGAGAAAGGTCGTGCTATGGTTGAGTTAGCCAGGGTTCGAGGTATCTCGGAAGCGCAACATACGGTTTGGGCTTGTTATCCACCCCTTTGTGATTCTGCAAGTGGACCTCCATGGCCAGCAGGTCTCTCTCGCCCCGCTTCGGGTTCTGTACGATCCAGAGACAGATGTCCCCATAACAGAGCGCCTTGTACTGCCGCTTGACCTCCTCGAACTCGCTATGCTTGGCGGCATCCAAATTCTGGCGCAGAGGCTCTCCACACTCGTCGATCTCGGTCGTGTAGCACTTGTCCGTATCCTCTGTCATGGTGACATCTGTCCTGTCGCTGTTGTAGCCGCTATCTGAGCCGGAGTTCTCGTCCATATCTTCGTCGGCGGTGCCGTCATCGCTTCTGTCATCCTCAGAGTCGAATATCATATCGTCGTCGGATCCAGGGCCATCGTCAGCGTTGCTGTCATCGTCGCACTCGGTCGCGCCATCAATGTCGGCATCACTGTCCTCGTCGTGATCACAATGCGTCGCCTTACGGGGGTGGGCGTTCTTGTTGGCCTCTTCCCTCTCGCCGAGAGGGTCTTCACTGGCTTTGCCCTTCGATGCGTGAACGAATTCCGCTGGTCGACCGCCTGTGTAGGCTTGGAACAGCATTATAGTGGCGACATCGTGACGGTCGTCCTCAGTAGGGAAGACAGATTCATCACGGGCCCAGTGCTGGACGAGCAAGACAAGCATGTCGTCCGGTCCGGCCACAGGCTTAGCTTTAGACGTGGTGCGCAGCTTAAACTCGACCTTGAGTGTGCCGTCGATGTACTTGAATCATGGATTAGCATCTAACATAAGAATGGCGTGGGAGGTGGATTGCCTTACCTTGACGACCTCGTGTCTATCATTCGCGTCCACGTATTCACCATTCACTCGGCGGTAGAGCATCTTGAAATCCCGCCAGTAAGTATGGAGAGACCTTTTACTCCCCGGCTTCCGCCTCCTCGCCAAGGAGGTCTTACAGATCCAGTGGAGGAACTGTTATTCTGGATTTTGGTGACTTGAATCAAGTATCTCAACACCCGTGCGCACAAGCACTTACAGCTCTTTCAAGAGTTCAATTTGACCAGATGTGTATGGCACAGGACCTGGTTGGAGCTCTCCAAAGCCAAGCTGTTTGGCAAGGAAACTTGGTCCCCGCGGACGCAACAGATACCAAGGCATTGAACACCATTAATAAAGTGGTTGGAGAGATGCGTCTCACATCATCTGGCTTCATTCATGTATCCCCCGAATTCACCATCCTCACTTACCCAAAGACGGACGAATGGAACTTCATGGAAACGTTGACCGACGACCCTAAGGATATGAGGTTGCCGTACGTCATTTTTCAATGCGAATCCCATATTAGAAAACCGATCGAGAATGGACAAACAACTGAAATCAAGAGCCGTACTATTGACAGACTTGGGCGTGGGTACGGGTCTACCCGGGTATTTTCGAAGGAAGAGCCTCTGGGTACCCACCCATATAAATTTGTATGGGTGGGGTACAAGAGGGCTGGGTTCTGGATAATCCGGGTATATCCATGATTCTGAGACCCCTTTTGTGGCAATTCTGAAGCTATTTAGAGTCGGAAAAGTATAATATTTGGTCGACTATTCTAATATATCTTGAGCTCGTTGTCTACCTACAACTGCGTTATCTGGAGGTTCTAAAATATCCCCATTCGGTCCAATCTGTATATCTTCCTCTTCTTGGGCAGGCGGGAGTAGTCCCCAGCTTCTCAAACACAACACATACCTAACCATATCGCTCGCAATTCGTGTACGCTTCTTTGAGATCAGATTTCCGGCTTGACTAAACACGCGTTCCGAAGGTGCTGAAGTTGCTGGAATGGCCATAAAGTCGCGCGCCATTTGCGTAATTATTGGAAACTCCGCGGCTTTGCTAATCATATAAGCTAACTGTTGCTCTGGCGTACTATTGCGGGCAAGAAGAGGCTGTGTAAACCATCGTTCTACCTCCGTTAATATTACTCCAGGAGCCGCAGGTTGTGCAACTCCAGGAGCACCTTGTGCAGCCATATGAGCATCAAAACCGTCAAATGGATCAATCTTCCAACCCTCCTGACCTTCAGCCATATCTTCGTCTTCTAGTGAACCTTCTCTATTGTATCGAGCCTCTTCCGCATTAATTTCAGCGTTCTCTGCCTCTTGCCTGTGGAATTCCCTGATCTTCACAGTCCGTGATTTGTAGTCGCTATAAACGCGCTCAAAGTGAGCCTTTGCCTTGATATATTGTGGAGATTGTGCGCCTCCATCAGCATCGAATAGAAAAGAGACCATTTGGAGCTTGAATCGAGGGTCGCAGATCATAGCAACAAAAGAGTGACGCGTAGACATCGATTTTCGGAAGTATTTATCGAGAACTGTGTGTGCGGAGGCGGCGGCGAGCTTGAGGTATGGTTTATCGTCGCGGAGTTGCCAGACGTTTAATTGGCGTAAGAGATGCAAGTAATTCGGAATCACGTTATGGAGAGTCGCATATTTGTCTGCTTGCGATTGTACTGTAGGCCGTGAGAAGAGCTGAAAGAATAAGGAGAGCTCCTTCAAAAGCTTCCAATCTTCCTCCGAAGGTGTCATATTCGCACGAACTGTCTTATCCCACTCCTGTACGCTCAACACAGCCCGAATAGCTTTTTCTATCTTCAAGAACGCGTTGAGGAGTTTATCTGTTGAATTCCAGCGTACTGGCATGTCGCATACAAGCTCGTAGAACGTGATATTGAGGGTTTTGCACATATCCTTCAATTGCTGTCGGGGGACCTTGCGATACTTGAAAATCATAGCCAAACAACGAGCTTTGTAAAATGCTGACCATGATAATTGATCTTCTGGAAGGCGCGCTTGTCCTACAACTTGTTGGTAGTGATTCCGATTATCGAGAGCTTCAGAATTTAAAGATTTCAAGGCTGTTTTGTTAGTTAATGTTAGCGGCAGGAAATATCGTACATACCGGCCTGAACTGCAATATTATAAATGTGAGCACAACAACGCACATCTCCCTCAGCTCTATTGAATTTGCAAAAGAAGTATGCTTGATCTCTCGCATTCAACTTCTCATATCGTTCTGCTAATTCAGCCTCAACCTCGTGAAGCATAGTATCGTTTGGTGCAGCGTTGTCTCGAGTGACGGAAATGATAGCATGAGAAATTCCAAGCCTATCTGTCACTTCTAAGAGCTTCTTACAAAGGTACGCACCACTGTGGGAGGGATCTGTGAGCTCAATAATGTCGAGAAGTATTGAGACGTGTTCTCCGGCCTTAGTTTTGTAGTGTGCAGTCACAGCTTCATAGTCCAACTTGTTGTTTCCTGACCAGCCATCAGTTGTCAAAGCAATTCGTCCTCCCTCATCAACGTGAGACAACAGCTTGTCCTTTTGTATAGTCTCCCCCTCCTCATAACGCAATTGTATGTCCTTCCGCAATGTTCGTCACTAATCTGTTTGATCGATGGGTTGAGGAAAGTGAAGAGAGCGCGAGTCTCTGGTTGATCGACAAGAGAGAAGGAGAGGTTGTTTTTCGTGATAAAAAGAAGAAGGAGATCGCGGAATCGTTCGTTGGTTGTTTGCTCTGATTCTACAGTACGGAAGAAAGGTTTTGTGTTGGTTGGATTAGCTGCTTTCCACAGTTTCTCCTCTTCTGGGCAAGTAGGTATGCCTTTGTGGAAGTTATGATAGTGCGTTTTGTAGTTATTGGTGCCACTCAACGTTCTATTAATAACTTTTGGTACGTAACTTGTGCATCCCTTGACTGTACAGTATATCTTCATATGCTCGTTATCGCCAGGAATTACCTCTCTGCGGTACATAGGATGCAGCCCTGTAAACATATACGAAGTGGTAGGCTTTAAAGGCTTCGTTTTGCCACGATGAGCAGGTGGCAAAGTAGGCTCTGTACGACTGGATGTATCAGAACGGCCTCTTTTTGGTGAAGTTGAAGTAGTCCGAGGTTGCAGAGGTACGCCACGAGCAGGGAGAGATGGAAATCCAAGGGGGTTTGTTACTGGGTTGGACATAATAGCAGTGGTGTTGATGGAACGATAATTGTCCTTACGATAACTGGGTTTAGGGTGGACAGGTGAAGTTTTCAAATTTTGCTGATTAAGCGAAGTTTCCAGCGATTCTATTGGCTTTCGGCGCGGAATTACAATTTTCCACGGGTTACCCGAATACCCACCCGAAATCCATCTACCCTTTGGGTATCCGCCCACCTAACTCCTCCTGGGCTGGGTATCCGCCCAACTACCCCCTTGGAGACGCCCGGGTATACCCACGCCCAACTCTGACTATTGATGATCTTGTCCCTTATAGGAAGATATTGCCTAACGGCCATCACGGACTTCAATTGAAGATACTTTCAAACCCCCTGGAAGAAAGAAGAGGCCGAGCCAGCTCATCTACACGTCCCGTTGACACACCTGAATTGGTTGCAAAGCAGACAACCAGAACACCTGTGACAGCTTCTGAAGACCATGGCCAGGAACTCAGCATCAATGAGCTGATTTCCCAATATTCGGAATCGAAACCAGCTGCCAATTCAACCAAAAAGCAGCGGTACCATGATGATTGGCGCGAAGAAGATGAGTCGTGGACGAATATAAGGCAGCATCAGTCGCGCCGGGACCTTCGTTATCAGGATAAAGAGCATCGCAAGCCAGTTGTCAAGAATGAGGAGAAGCGGGAAGAGATCAACAGATCAGCTCTAGAACCGAGACCTCCTACCCTGGCACAAATGCTGACTCACGTCGAAGATTCAAGACAGTGGTTAGAGGCTTCTAGCTACAAAAATGCTCCTAAGAGAGATAAGATTTTAAGTCGACAACGAGAAATTGCAGCATTAGATGCGGAGAGAGACAAGCTTATTGCAGAGATCAAGGCTGAAGGTCCTTTGATTCTTCCAGCTGTTGGGAACCATACTCCAAACTTCACTATACCCCCAGCAGCATCTGAAAAAGTCGGACATCGAGCAGCACCTGTACCGAAGACTGAAAAGGGGACAGCTGCAACGCAGTATTACCGAGTCGTTCCCAGCAAGCGCCGTTACAACGATGTCCAAGATGATCGCGCCCAAGCGAGCACGAAGAAGTTAGCACGTCCAGGTACAGATGATCGAGGCGGCCATGGACGGCGAATCAAGGAAGAGGAAGATACAGCTCCGTCCAAGGTCGAGTGAGACTTTCTTGTCGCTCTTGGATCGTGGGCGCTGTCCACATACCATTTTTTGAAGCGGCCATTCGAGAAGATGCGTTCATTGAAGGCCAGCAAGGCAAGATCAGTTTCGAAGAGGAAGACCCCGTGTTGTTCCGTCGAGTCGTAGAGTTTCTATATGAAGGCGATTGCTTCCCACGTCAGAAACTGCTGCCCGCAGCATCATTCGGCTTCGAAGCAGTGTAAGGAATAGTCCGGACTGCAGTTTAAAAACTGCAGTCCAAGGGGTTAAAACTAGACCACTTTCAAAAAGCAAAGACTAGATTACTCCACCCCTATTCAGGCCCCTTTCTCGGTCCTCCGCCTCCTGTACTGCCTGCAATTGCGCTTCTACGATATCCTCCAAGAATGATGTTGCCTTCCACTCCTTCAATTTGAGCCACGACTTCAAGCACTCAAATGCTTGAATAATCTCGCTTCCTAGCTTGTTGCGTTTGTCTGTAATCGTCTCTTTTGCACCTGAAAAGCAACGTTCAGGCGCAGCACTCATAGCAGGGATAGACAAGAAATCGATCGCCATTCGGCTCAGATTTGGATAGGTCTGTTGTTGCGTCGGCTCTAACCACCAAGCTAAAGAGTTTGAGACAGGTATGATGTCAGAGGCGCAATATCGAGCGTATTCGTCATCAGAATTAGTTGAAACTTCATGCTTTCGCGACCAAATGGTGAACTTGTTCGTAGTCGTCGAAGGTCGAGAAAAGGAAGGTATTGTCGAGTCTTTTAACTTGTATTCTCTCGTCCAAAGGTCCTGCATCACCTGCCTAGCTTGTGTGACCCATTCAGCTTTCCACTGCTTTGTAATGTAGTTCCATTTGTATGAAGGTCTGAGGACTAAAGCTGCAATATATGCGGGAGATTCCCCAGTAAGAGTATAGTATTTCTCCATCTTCGCCCAGCCAGAGTTGAACATTGGTGCCATTATTGAATTGTCTTTGTATTCATCTTTTGCTTGCTCAAATCGCTCTAAAATAAAGTCCATCGCCGGGAGAACCTTCTCTAAAGTTGAGCAATCGGATTCGAGAGATTTGGTTGTCTCTTTGATCTCTTCGAGGAACGCGTGGATTTTGCGAAGGGTATTCCAGTCCTCAGGTAAGAGTTCGTCGAGCTTGATCTCGTCTTCAAGATAATGCTCAAAATACGCTAGAATACCGGTATAAACTGGCGCTTTTGTACAGATTCGTAGCATCTTCTCCCAAGAATTCCACCTGGTTTTGTTGTCCCGTGCAGGCCGTCGATCGTGTGAAAAGAGGAGGAAATTGTGCATTCGCTGAGGTGAGGATTGAATAAAGACAACGATATTGTGGAGCATGCCGAGAGGTCCAAACAGTGTAGCTAATAGTATTACCTATAAAGTAATACGGCGATAAATACGATACGATACCTTTTAATACTTTACCATGACCTGTAACAGTATTAGGCCCTCGAATACGTACTATTAAATAATATTGGGTGATATCGTGGTATACTATTAGTATACCACGGTAATCAGGAGGTTGCGACTCAAGCCGGGGAGAATGAGAAAATTAAGCGAACCCACCATATTCAACCTCACATTAAATCAGAACGACCCGCACTACAAGAATGCATATATCATCAATTGAAAGAGCTGAATTATACAATTCCGATGATCTAAATCTTATAATTTTTGATGACAAAATAACAAAGTTATAATTAACTGAATGGAGAGCCTCGTGGTGAGACCGCCCCGCTAAACTCCACACAGCCAAATTGACACCAATATTTTGATATTGAGCTCTTAAAAGTCAACAAAAATATATAAGAATAAAATAATATAAAAGGTAAAGTCTCTGAACTTTTACAAGCCTATTAGAATTGTTCCCAAGCTGTTTGGATAAGAATTGCTCATATAGTGTTAAAGTGTCATTTTTTTTAAGTAATGAAGCTATTCCGAGGCAAAATTATAAGAGGATGCCGACCACTTTTTTGTACAAGCTGTTTTACAACGCAATGACAAGCAAATAACACCGGATTGGAATCAAATTAAAGAGAATTGAAATCATTCGCAGGAAATCGACTTTTTTTTAAAAAATTATATTCATGTGGTGTTCTGTGCGAACCTCCGAAAGAAAGAGCCAAAATCGCGTTCTAAAAACGGGTTAGCTGAAAACACGAATCCTAATCACCAAATAACACGACACGTCCTATTAGTACCCGAGCTTTGCCCTCCTTCTCCTCTTCCTTTTACATCAAACACAGCTTAAAACCCTCTTTCTTCTTTAATATCTTTATATTTTTACTGGAAGATTTTCAAATCAATACTTACTCCTCTTGAGGATAAATGTATTTCCGTACGACAGGCTTGAAGCATAGAAATCAAGAGTATTTGACGCTGGAAAAAGAGAGTCACTAGACTTAATGACATCGACGCCCCGGACTTGAGCAAATAATCGTCACATCTGAGGTGAGGTGACGAATAGAGCATCAGATCCCTGAACTCATCTCTCTCTACCATACTAAATGGAAGATGTAGTACAGCAATAAAGCGTAGGAGTTTTGCCCTGAATAATTCCGGGACGAAGCGATTCGCACCAGTTATTAACTGGCCATAGACCGTATCATCCTCAATATCCTCAGTTATCTCTAGTCCTAGGGACAACTTGTGCGTAGGACCTCTGAGATGTCTTCCAATACTACTAGAACCATTCTGATAAGCTAGAGTCTTCTCTCCTAGCTCCCATGCGGCACCATTTGATTGGCCCCCTGGGCCTATTTAGAGTTAGTATTGTTTACAAAAAAGTAATAATTGCTCACATAAGTTGCACTTCCAGAGCTTTTCGGTAGGTCCAATACTATCCTTCCGACGCTCCACAATCATGATCCAATCCCACAACCAACTGCGCTTTCCTCTGACCTTTGTAGGCCGTAATCCCGGGGAGGGTGTTGAAAAACTGCCCCCAATTATGGAAGGTACCACATTATTTCTATCTGAACTCTCTCCATCTTCGTCTTCCGGCTCTGTATGATCTTCCTCGCTGCTCAGCGTCTCCACAGATGGTCCACATACTCTCCTAGGTATGCTGCTTGTTTCGGAACCTAATATAACTGAAGCAGAGATCGATGCAGGATGGGGTGGTCGACGGAAGCCCATAGAAGCCTGTGAATCGCTCTAAATAATTAGCCGAGGCGTATGTAAACAAACAACCTAGAAACACCGCTTACTCTATCAATCGAGAGCTTTGCTTGCGTGTGCGTTCTTTTAGGACGACTTGTGGCTGGTACTGGAGTTGCCGTCGTTTTTGATGCTTTATAAACAGACCCGCTATCGCCTGGATCTGTAGAATTCGTGGAAGACAGTTCTGTAGGTGTGGTTGTGGGGGCTGGGGACGGATCCCGGCTAACATTTGACATAATTTAATGGTACAATTATCACCAAAGGTCGGAACTAGGCAAAGTATAAAGGGAAATAATTTAGGAAAGAGGATTTCATAGAAAAAAGTGGGAAATCGTCCGAGCTTGCGGCGCATTTGGGGTGCATGACCGCAAACTAACCCTCAAATCCGGTAGTCCAATAAAATCATGGATATCCATTAAACATGACGCAACTGCCCTCGCCCATTTTTTTAGGGCAGTTCACAGAAGTTGGAGTCCCAAAACTGCCGTGACCTAACTGTTGAGAATAAAGGCGGGGTTTAGATAGAGGTAGGGGGGACGCTTCTTTTGTATTTTGAATGTTTCTATGTGAAGATGTTGAACTTCTCCTTCTGTGCGGATGAAAATCTATTCCGGCCTTCGACGGGACTATGTCTTGGATGTATCGTCTTGCGTGGTTCGAGCAGTAAACTCTTGTGGTAGTATTGTTGGACGTCGCCGTTCTCTGACGATGACTTGACGCGCGCAATCTGGGCTTGAATCCACTCTTGTAACTCTGGAATTTCGGCGAGGCGATACGGAATTTGGAATCGTTGGAGCTCGCCGATGATCTTCGCTGTTCGCGTATACTTGTCGAAGTTGATATCAACAGCAGCCACTTGGATCCACGAGATGTTTGAGTACTTTGAACTAGAGATAATTGAGGAGATTCGCAATGCTAAATCACGCATTTCAATCTCTTTTGATGGATGGGGATCAAAGCGTGACAAGATCAGTGTTCTTGGTGTTGTTGTGCATTTTATTAATGCCCATTACCAGAACGTTACACGTTTAATTGGGTTGCCAGCTCTTCTAAACCACGGCAAGACTGGTGTTAGTATGTATACTTCCTTTTACATCTTTTCCTGTTCTCTGCTAATATTTAAAAAAGACCAGGCTGCGATTCTACTGCCACTTCTACGTCGATTCGGCATTACCCCCGAGAACCTTGGCTACTTCGTCCTTGACAATGCGCCGAATAATGATACTACACTCGTGGAAGTAGCCAAAACATACAAATTCGACCCCAAATTGAAGAGATTACGTTGCATGGGACACATCCTCAACTTGATCGCTGAGTCGTATCTCTTTGGCCAAGACGCAGCAAGCTTTGAAGATGACTACAAGAAGGCTGGTCCTCCGGCGCGTCGACAACTTTGGAGACAACGAAGAGAGCTTGGGAAGTTACACAACTTGGTGGCACATGTTATGGCCTCTGGAAAGCGCGACAAACTCTTCCTTGATTTGCAAGCAGACTACAACGAGGGAGCAGCTGTTGGTCGGAGTCTAAAGTTGATTCTTGATGGAGGAATTCGCTGGAACGCGTCATATATGATGATCGAGCGCGCTTTGCTCTTGAGAGAGGCTCTTGACGTATATGCGGCTAAGCTGAGGCTTTCAGACCTCGCCATCGACAGGGAGACCTACGATCAAGATTATCTCAGCGACAGCGAATGGTCAAGTCTTCAATTGATCTACGACCAGTTGGAGCCTCTATTTAGAGCTACCAAATCTCTTGAGGGAAATACTAAGCTGACTGAAGGTGCAGGGAAGCCTTCGCATGGTGCGCTTTGGGAGCTGTTACCTGTGTTTGAATATCTCTTGGCACACTTCGAGAAGCTGGAAAAACAAGCCAAGGAGGGCAAATTTCACAATCATCCGGGCATTCAACAATCTATTACTTTGGCGTGGAACAAGACGCAGGAATACTATAAAAAGACCGATGCCTCTATTGCCTGGATGGCGTCTTTGGTTCTTCACCCGCGCTGGAAGTGGTCTTTCTTTGAGCAGCATTGGACCCATGGAGAAGCTCGATATGTTACCACAGGCCGCTCCAAATTGAAGAAGCTTTGGGAAGACCAATACAAGAAACAGCCTACTATTCGTATGGAGGATGTGAGTCCAGAGCCGGAGGAGGCAAGAGATTGGATGGCAGATATTCTCGATACTATGGCGCCAACGCTCACTAGAGCTCAACAACGAGCTACCCGTCGAGACCAACTCTCTCTCTATTTAGAAGAGCCTAACTCCTTGAAAGCTCCGCTGGCATATTGGAGAGATAAAGAGGAGGAATGGCCACAGCTCGCAGCAATGGCTTTTGACTTCTTAGCTATACCTGCAATGAGCTCCGAGTGTGAGCGAGTCTTTTCCTCCTGCGCTAAGTTGACTACTCCAGAGAGCTCTAACTTGAGTGGAGATTTGCTATGGCACCAGTGTTGCCTTGCAAATTGGCAGAGAAGAGGAGCCATTGAAATCATGGGCTGGAAAAATGCTACACTATTAGATCTTTAATATCTAATTATATTCACAATTTACGTTTCTATTTTTGGCCCAACTTACCAGTTAACTGATAAGTTGATCAGTGTAATTCAGTCATTTTTGCAAAGCCTGTAAGTCAATCAGTTGCTGTTGGACAGTTAACTGATGACTGACTTACTGACTTACTGGATGCTCTGCAGTATTGCCCCTCGAACAAAATTACCCTTCGACCTTTTGGCGAATCTCATACTGGCTTACCGCATTACTTTCAAACTGTCGATTCACCTCCTCGCCTCATTGACCGCAGTAATTGTGGAAAATACAGTAAATGGAAACAAGTAATCTAATACAAATAAACTAGAGGATAGTTGGAATCGAAAAGCTATGAATGCGCCGATGCAATGCAGTCAACAACTTCTGCAGCTGAAACAGTTAGTCGGACCATTGTTGATTTCAAGAATTTGGACGGTTTGCGACCAAAGGGATGAAGAACGCCAAACCCCTTTCCCACGTTCATCTACAAACTTCCAATTTTCTGGAAGACGTGACGAA
>MU270674.1:22224-37827 GCA_021432625.1 Leptodontidium sp. 2 PMI_412 | reverse complement strand
AACCACTGACTTGTTAGGGTTAGGGCTAGTAGCTGACTGATTACGAATTTAAGGCCCACTGACTTAAGTCAGCTTAACTAGACTGACTTATCGACCAGCCTGCAGGTAAGAGGAGAAAGGGCGGGAGAGTGGGCCTTTAGGTTCCCCTAAGCAGGAACTTACAAAGTTCCTTCTTCGCCATCCACTTGAATACTGCTTGATATTATATTTCGTCTCTTCTCTCTTAATTTCTCTGTCGTGCTTACACTAGCAAGCACACAAGTCTTGAGGGTTGTTAGATGTCCGCCCAAATATGGCGTGACTAATTTCTAATTACGCTTCAATCTAAAGGGTTGCTTTGAGCGGGGTATGCCTTAAAAACGTGTCCGATTGGTCGTGTCTATTGGGCACAGATTACCTTGTATAAGTTTTAATACGCTCTTGCCTTTCGGGCGACGCGTGCTCGGGGTCGGAGCAAAATCAGTTCATCGTGGAAGATATACAATGAGCTCGCTCTAACTCGTCCCAATATCTTGGTTGCTCTTGCAACAGATGACTGGGCGCACAACACGCAAGTTTCCTGGCAGTGCAATTCGAAGACGGGTCGGTTGACATCTTATATAGTTCCAAACCAGAGAGACCATCCTACAAGCGGGCACTTCTCCATCTCACTGTTGGCGGACAGATCATCCTCAACTTCAGCACGCACAGTCTGCAGGGCTCACCGCCGCATCCGCGACCAGCTGAACTTCCACCACTGACAGCTCGCCAGTTGGAGGCTCTGGAGGTAGTGGAACAACTGGCGCGTAAGTATACGCTGGAGACGACCTTCTTGCCTGGGGATATACGCTTCATGAACAACTTCGCCATGCTGCGTTCGCGCGATCCGTATCAGAACCAGAATAGTCCGCCGAGACACCTGCTTCGCTTGTAGCTAAGCAGCGAGGGGAACAGAGTCATGATCCCGGAGAGCTTGATGAAGCCTTGGGCCGAGGTTTACAAGCCTGGACCTGGCTTCAAGCCCTACTGGAATGATATGCCTGATGCCGAAGATATGTCGTCGACTGGTGCAACGAGCTCTGGCTGATGTGAGGAAATGATCAGGTGACGTTCATATTTTATGAATAGCCTCACTTTATGAATATTAAGTAAATAACTTAAGTTAGAGATTTCCTTACGAATCTCTTTCTTCCTTATAAATAATCATTTTACCCAAGTCGCATTCGACCTCGTTCATGCTCTTGTACCGTCATAGCTGATAATGTACATGAGAGACGTGTGAGTGACGGGACACGAGTTCGTGGCTTTTACCAACGTCTGGGGCGAGCCACTATTTCTTTTCTAGCTTTGCGGTACTATCTCGGTGGATTTTCCGATTACTTCACTCAATCGTTGTGATGTAACTATCTTGTCTTCACATTGAAATTCATAAACCATACCTACGTCTTTTCTCACCTTTCCTCATGCCAGAGATCGCGGTCGAGCTACATATTCTTTTCCGTCGTACTTGCTGCTAAGAAGCACATAAACTAACCACTAACGAGTACTACGGGTCGGATACCCAGTCATCAGGCTATTCTAACCGAGGGTTGTAGGGGTATTGGATTGGTCACGAATGGCCACGAATGGCCACGAATGGTCACTGGCTCATGTAATCGGCATTCACTCAGAAAATAGCTATACTCATTCAATAATGAAGGTCATTGATGTTCAAGTCTGTTTGTTGGTGTGCGGGGGTATGGATTGAGTTGATTGCCTAACTACAATGCTGCGCACGCTATATTTATAGGCTTCCTTCAGGGCCTCAGGCCCTGTAGTTTGCCACTTTGGTGACCAATACTTCGCCAGTTCTTATTAAAGGAGGCTTCGAACTAATTTCTAGTATTCGGCTTAACAGGAGTATTCTATTATAAGGAAGCATGAAAGTTACCTTTGCAAAAAAGAGTTACATATTCGTAGCCAAATAACGGGATAATTGTTGTACTCGCGCAAGGAGCTTGGTAGATAAGTACCTAAAGAAAAGGGGGAGTGGGGTGGGGAGGAAAAGAAAGAATATTTCAAGCAGGGGTTTGCAAAGAAGTCTCGAAGTAAGAGGAAGCCTCAGATGCCTCCAAAAGACTGCTTTGATGACTGGCTCATTTGGCTCTAGAGCGCCCTCGTGACTTCAGGGATCACGTGTTTGTCAAGCCTAACTTCTTTGAGACTGCTCGCTCGAGCCCTGGACCGTGCCATTCCTCTGGTTCGTTTCTCATGTCGCGACCACTTGTTTATGCTATTATTTAATTCCTAACAGAGATAGAGACGTCGCGGGAGGGCGCTCGAGCCACCTCCATCATAAGGGAGAACGTCAATCCAGCGCTCTCCATGTTCTTAGCACGTCGACTCTCAATCTTCCTCTTTCTCGCATCGATTCGGGCGTTGATTGCTCGTTTACTCCTGAAACCGAGATGGCGGACTTGAACCGTCCGACACAAAGCCCAGTACTGCCACGGACGACATCACCTTTTGCCGCGCCGCCCTCGCCTTCAGCCTTGTCTCCCGCGTCGACTTCCACTCTGTCTCTGCCCCAGGTTGATATCCTGAATCAAGAGCAAAGCATCGCAGGTTCTACGAATAGTGCGACGAGAACACTCCCGAGTCTCATTCGCCTCGATGAGACCCGGAAGTGCGAATACAGAATGTCAGATGTGGAGCTGATTGCTACGAATAATCCTTATGCATTCTGTAGCATTCAGAGGGACAATACTCAATATCCGCCTCGTCGAGTTATTGCTCAATGTAGCAATAGCCATTTTACCCAACAGTGGGAATCTCGGCTTTCGGACCTTGTTATAGCGGTCTTAAAAGATCTTCCCTGGACCTGGAAATTAGATGTTTTACGCCGCGGCTTTACGGTAGACGGGCAGTATAATACTTCAATAACTCCCATTGTACTTTACCTTCGCATGGGACAAGATTTCGAGGCAACGGATCAAGATGCGGATAGTATTGCCCAAAGCTTAGCTGGTCTTATTTTCAACCATTGGCACGGAGAAGAGTTAGTATTATATTCTGAGACTTCATTCTGATCTCGTGTACTTTCTGACCTCGCTAGTATTTACGTCGAAATCTGCAAAGTCCAATTACGCGCCACTACGAGACCTACGGTTTCTTTCAATAATTCGTTCCTCTTAAGCTGTATCTACAGTCGAAGCTTGCCATTTCCTGGATCTTCTATTGGCCAACTTCTTACGGAAAAAGGAAAAGAGAAAGACTGCATGACCGGCACTCTTACAGGATATATTACCACGAGTCGAACCATAAGCCAGAGTACTTTGGATTAACTACGGGTCATACTCTGCCAGAAGGATATGGAAGTCAGGCTCATTCCCCAAGTCCCATCGATCAGCAACAAATCAGGGTGATAATCGACCAGCATTTGAAACCATATGCCGCCTTTACATTGTGGAAAAAGTTACGCAAGCAAATCGGAAAGCTTTTCTCCCGAGAGACGACCCCTTCGGAATATTGGAGAACAATTGCAAAAGATATGAAGAAGTGGGATACTCAGCTTGGTACTGTAGAAGGACAATCACGATTTTGCGATAGCCGGATCGATCCCCTCGACTGGTCTATTGTTAGTGTCGACCAAGCAAAAGCCAAAGGAACTTTGCCTCTGAATCAGGTATGATCTTAATACCTTTTAAAGGCCTGCCTTGTACTAATAGTAAAAGCATTCTCCTTCGAATTCCATAGAGATCAACAGTGGCTTTCACCACCCAGCTCTTCGGTGTTTCACTCAAGAAAAAGCTGATGCCGCTCGCCAATACTTCGCAAATGGCCCGTCGTTTAAGCCCACGTCTTCTTTCCCAGAGGATTTAAACGACGTACACGTGTATTTGAAGCCGCCAAGTGCTACAACACAAAGATGGGTAGTTGCCAATCGTCACGATACTCGAAGTATTACCCAACTTCGTCCAAAAGACGTGCCTGTTCGATTAATCACTTTAATCACTCCTACTGATTCCCCTTTCGATGTGGTTTCTGCTCAAGGAGACTCGGGATCGATTATTCTTAACCGTACTTACAATCCTGTCGGCATCATCACACCTGGAGTACCTAAAGGCCTAAATACCAAGGAGGATTTGACTTATGTAGTACCAATAGAAACCGTTTTGGTAGATATCGCGAAGGAGCAAAATTGGAAACCAGGAAGTGTAACCTTTTGCTCAGGATAAGTTTCTGGTAGCTTTCAAACAGCTCGATAGTATAAAAACTTATAGGTCTTCATACATCAGAACTAAGACGACGGAAGAAAGTTGATTCGGGGCTGTGGTCAATCACGTTAATACTTGTAACTAAACTCGTTCTTAAGAACTGATTACTACCCAAGGACTTCTTACGTTTTTAATAGCGCTACTCAGGATAAAAGGTGTCTATTGGCAATACGAGAGGATGAGGGTGTGAGAGGCAAAGAAAATTTCGAATAAACGTCCGCGGCGAGACGGTACGATCCGGCGCCAATGTTAATATAAACTGGGGTTTTATGCGAATATCGTGGCTTCGAATCTGTCTCCCTTCCTTACTCGTGATACTTCCGTTGACGAAAAGGAATTGATATAGCCTCGCACCTAAATTCCGCAAACGTTGCACATAATAATAAAGCTGCTCCGGTGGTGTCCACTTCGTTTGGAGATTGTTGGAGAAAAAGGATGAAGATCGAATGATATGGCAAGAGCAATTTAAGTTTGCTTTGTTATCGATACAAGTACTTGCACGACCGGAAAAACGGAGAAAGAGGGGCTGCATTTAGCTAAGAGATTTAGGTGAGATTATATCCTCGAAGGTTAATGATATTTTTGAGCGCGATTTAAAAACACATAACGTGTAAGGGTTAATAAATTATGTTATTAAAATATATGTGTCTGAATTTTATAGCATTTATATTACGAGGTGAGCCTGGTGTTACATCTTTCTCCTTTGAGATGAAACCATCGTGGGTTTTGTCGCAGCTAGCAATGAAGTAAGCGTTGCGGCATATCCTTTGATAATTCACAACACTTTATGCGCCTTAGTAATATGCTTCCTTATATTACCCACGTACTTTTCATATTCGCATTGAAGAGCAGTCTGCACGTTTCGCCTAAAGGTTTCTAGATATTCGTTGAGCTCTTGCACTTGCCTTCGAAACAGCGCTGTGGTCTTACTAAAATCAAGTGTTTTTTTGAATACTAGTCGCAGCTTTATCTAGCTGTGGAGGGTATTGATAAGCACAGCTGGCAGCTTTATTTGGAGCTTCGACGACAGGGCGTTTATGTACGATCGAACATCTTCGGAGATAGCGGTTGGAGATATGTGGAATATCGGCAGGTGAGCTTTCAAGATCCGACTTATGGCCGGGAGGCACTCGATCGTAGAGTAATTTATACCAACGAGAAATCCCCTAATAGTTGTGAAGATAACGTGAAGAGCAAGTGCAGGAAAGTCAAGCTCGTGGGAAGAATCAGTCTTAACAATTATGCCGCCTTGGAGCTTTAATCCAATTCGTGCGAGGCGATTGCGAAACCTAGTTGATTTAACATAAATCTCTAGGTTCTGTGGCGTCCTTAGAAAGAGGGGCTACACTTTCTTACATTTGCTAATTGTTTTGGATAATCCCTGGTAAAGAATATCTAAATGTGTTAGCTAAAGCTGTTAAATTGCATCATGAGCTTATCGTGATGAAGGTTAATAAATAAGCCCGTTGGCGTTACATTAATCCCAACTTTAAAGCGATTGGTATAGACATGGTAGCTCGATTGGATTTGTGAAGGCGGTTACATTAGAATTTCCGATGTATCTGGGGCCTATACATTCAACAAAGAGTATGTTGAATGCCGTGGAGCAGTGGCGGTAGCCTGGTACAAAGCGGCAGCTGCCATTCTGAACTTCTTATCATCGAGATCGGGTTTAGCGGATCGCTTCGTTTGAGTTGCTTGACCACTGCTTCCAAGCTCAGGCGGCTCTTCTCCCTCGCGGAGGACCTGATAATCTGTGGATTTCCGTATCGTACCAACCACTAAGGTATATTGTCTCTTCGGAGGGCTCTATTTTGGACGAGTACAAGGTGGGTGGCCGGCCATTCCAGAGTGAAATGGTGTACTCATCTAGTGACGACGGATCTTTGATTCCATTCTCGAATTCTAGTGGACATTTTGATCTCTAATCGTGCTCATCTATGTCGAGATAGGTTGAGAGCTGAGGGTGAGAGAGGAGTTTTGGCGGTGGGCACTGATGATTTCGAATTCTAGCAACGGCTTTTCCACACTGCTTGCAGGCCACCTTTCTCTTCTGATACGCATTTATGTGTTCCCGTAGGTGGCCAATATCGGTTAACTTGGAGCAATGCGGACAGGCGACCTTGGATTTCGGCATTGATGTCCTGGATGTTGATGATGAAGCCTGCCAAAGCATAGCAATTTGGATGTTATCGGTGAGAGCACGCCAAAGCACGCCAGTCGGCGTGCTTTGGCGTGCTCTATCATTGTTCTAGTTGGCATAGGAACCTATCCAGGGCAGCGATGGCCGGCAGAAACGTACTTCATGTCAACAACTTCTCGAGAGAAGAAATTGCGCCATTGATATCTAGTACGATTAACGTCCCTATACATACACAAATGCTATACCTATCTAGCCCTTTGCCACTTCACATCCTTTGCTTTAAGGCATAATAGAACCAAACCAACACGATTCTTCCAGCTATCTCGACTCGTGGTTGGCGACGATTGATTGGTCTGACCCCGCTGGGCTACATAACCAGCAAGATGAAGATTAAATACCACCACTTCCTTCAACATCAACTTCCCTATCGTCACGAGTAAGGAAACCAAATCGGAAAAGAAGTATGAACAGCGATACGGCTTCAAATGCGAGCGGAGGTACGACAAGCACGAGACCGACTTCCTTTCAAAACCGACTCATCTTACATCTTGTGTTCCCATTTAATAGTCATGTCTACTGCTAATTATCCCGATCATCCACAACAGGTGCTGTCGGCTGCTGCTCACAATTCTGTCAGCTGGGGCATTTCAGAGAGTGATGATCACAGCAATCGCCTGGTCCCTAGAAAGTCTCAGGCGACAAATAGCCTCTCGGTTTCCAGGTCTCAGTTCCGTTGATTATGGATGTGTGATTTTCATATTGCGGTCTCCGCGATGCACAATCCATCAACGCTTCCTGAGCGAGCCGGCTATTCTGACATGTCAACTCCAGGCTAGATCTCCTTGTCCAGTCTCGTAACAGTAAGCCAAAAGTTATGAATCAAAAATATTCCCCTCGCAACATTCGTTCCAACAGGTTTCTGGGAATTAACTGCCGCGAAGTCGAATCGTCGGAAGAGCTACGGCAAAGTCAGCGCTAAGCTTCCCCATTCGGAATCAGATCACTCACTTCAACAAACACCTTGTTGAGTTCCATCAGCGCCACATTTCTACCCAAACATTGGTACTTCCCAAAAGAAAACACAAGGTCCAACGTCTGTTCGAGCTCCTTCGTCTTCTCTGGCGGGCCTTCGAGCCATCTCTCAGGACGGAAGGTATCTGCGTCCTCGCCAAAGGTCTCCTTGTTCCTGAAGATTCCAAAGGCATCGTAGCCAATGGAAGTACCTCCTGGTATAAACATGCCATTTATCACATCACCAGCGGGCGGCACTTCTTTTGCCATGAGCCCAACAACAGGTGGCCAATATCGCAAGCCCTCCTTAATAACTGCTTGTAAGTAAGGAAGGTTCTTTGCTTCGGCATCTCGGATTGGTGACGATATCGAGGCTCTAGAGAACTCAGCACGGAATTTTGACAGAATGCGTTGGTTTGTCATCAAATGCAGGAAGATGATCCGGACTGCTACTGCTGTGGTATCGGACCCCGCGATGCTGGGCTTTGTTAGCGGGAGCGAAACAAGCTATTAAGTGCTGGAAGTCAAACTAACATTTGGAGAATAGTCTCGGACTCTGCCTCGTCCTGGGTTAGACCATGGCGAATGAAGGATCCCAGCATGTCGTTTCCAACTTCCTCGGCATTTGGTCCGAATCGTTTGCCGACTGTTTCCTTCGCAATCCTGGGAATTGTTAGCTGGTCCCGGCTGACAGGCTCCAGCCACTCACCCTAGAAGTTTCCCGAAGCCAATTGGATCCTTTTCGGAGGGCAGAATTCGTTTGACCAGCTTGGTTTGTAGTAACCAGTTCATCCAGGGCAGAACAGTAACCAGCATTGCTGCGGGGAGAGTTTCTTCAACCGTTTTGATGTACTCGTAAACATCAGAGTCCGTCGTGAGAAATCCGAACGCTTTGCCGTACGCAAGATGGGTGATCACATCGAGAGTGAAGAATTGTGCCTTGCGACCAAAATCGAATGGCTTGTATGCAGAGCCGGTGGTGAGATATTTCTCAACCAAACTGACCAGATTTGCTACATTCTCATCGATTTTCTGCTCCATATTCTCAAGCTCTTTGCCCGAGTACTTATTTTTTGTCAGCTGAGCAGATGAATGATCCAACAACGTGATTCTTACCCCAGCAGCCATCTTGGCACGGAGTTGATTATGTCTATCTTCATTCCTCTCAGACTCGACATTTTCCCGACTTGGATCGAATTTCATGCCAATGTACCACTCGGATCTTGTGTACAAGGAACGAACACCAAGCATCCGTCGCATCTGGTTTGGATCACTCGTTACCAGATGGTTGGGACCGATTCTGGCCAATGAGCCTGTGTGAGATAACTGCTTAGCGATGTTGTGCTACCCCTAGACGCGAAGGCTCTCGGATGATATCAATTCTTACCATATCTTTTGTTTGCATTCGCGAATTCCCAGTGCATGTTCCCTGAAGATACCGCGCGGATCAGCCATAACTTGGAGAAGCCAGCCAAGGGTGGACCCTTGACATGTCGCAAGCGATACCACGCAAGAAAACTCTGCACGACCAAGAGACTCAGGCCTAGAATAAGCAAGGTGCATATTCCTGGGGCAAGTAGCCCGTTGAATTGATCGAATAGCTCGAAGAGGATAGCCATGTTGGTGCTTTCTTTTGAGCCTTTGGAACTCCACTGCGACACTGATGGTTCGATGACAAGGAGAAGGAACTGGGGGCCGGAGACGCAGACGTATGTAAGTATTACGAAAGATAAGTGCCAGGGACTTATCTCGAGCTACCGTGGGCATGCATCTTGGCGAGCTGCAATGTCGCCTTAAAGCGGAAGCGTGCCGGACCGTGATCCAATCAACGGAAGAAAATTGTCGGCAGTCTAGCCGAAAAATCATGTCTCACTCACAAGTGGATCCGGGTATGCTGGCAAGCTTTCCGTGCACAATTGACAGGTTATGCTGTGAACATTGTGAAGGATGGGGTGGGAGAAGAATCCAGTCGGTACATAAGGGGCACTGTCCCAGGTGGCAGTCAGGACCGTCGGACAGCGGAAACGCCTAGGGCTTAGCCGTCTAAGCTACCATGGAACCTGTATGCAACACAGCTCCAGCGGAGCCGGCTCCGGACACGACCGTTGACAACGCACTGGTAGCGGAGGTGGGATTTCTTGAATATTTCCTACACCTTGTATAAAGACATGTGGCTGATCAGCGTGGAGGTATCTAGGAGGAGGACGAATTCGAAAATGATTCAGCATTTGGAGACGTAAGTTAATGACTTCCGTCAAAATTCTACCCACTCAACGAGTTTTCGGCAGGGCGCAGCATCATCCACTACATCGATTGGTTCGAGTATCTTGAAGTACCGAGAAGAGAACGGGAGGACATATCATGCATACAAGGATTCGCGTAAGCTTTACCGACGAATATATTTTCCGATGTAATAGCTGATGTCATCTAGAATATGTCTTGCCTAGCGACGAGGTATGTCCATCCGGCATCTCAGACGACACAAAACTGAAACTGGGGGGAAATTCAAGAATGAGCTGGACCGCTTAGGTATAACTTGCGAAGACCTTCAAGTCTTTGCTAGCATATATCTGACAACACACAGATTTGCAACATCACCTGTTCCTGCTCACACAGAAAGGGAAGCTATATCTCAGTCCTATTCCAAAGGAGCAGCAACTCCACCGGGTACTTGACGTTGGGACCGGAACTGGGATATGGGCAATTGATTTTGGTGAGAAAGTGGTGGTCGCTGTCACTCGAGAATGAATGAAGGCTTACCCATGTGATCTTTCTTCAGCCGATGAACATCCTGAGGCTCAAGTAAGATCGCATCTCGCCAACTTCTCGCCATTGTACTGAGACTAGAATTCTAGGTCGTTGGTGTGGATCTCAGTCCTACTCAACCAAACATGTAGGTGTCTCTCCAGAGATCTTGTTCGCGGACACTTCAGACTCACGTTCAAATTCTAGGGTGCCTCCCAACCTCAGCTTTCAGATCGATGATCTCGAAGACACTTGGGTATTCAGCCATAAATTTGACTTCATCTACACTCGCATGCTAGTTGGCTCTTTCGCAAACTGGCCACGATTCTTCGAGCAGGCATACGAGTACACTAATCCTCTACTGCACCTAGCTATCCACTTCTGACACCCGCATAGAAATCTCGCTCCTGGTGGCTGGCTCGAAGTAACCGACATTTGCTTCCCAGGACGGTCCGACGACAACAGCTGGCTACCCGACTCAGCTCTCAAGAAATGGTCACAGCTGATGATAGAATCTGCTGCAAAGCTCGGCCGTTTCTCTGACAGTGCTGTGTCGTACAAGCAGCAGATGGAGACGGTTGGGTTTGAAAATGTGATTGAGATCCAGAACAAGTGGCCTACTCGTGAGTGGCCGAAGGACCCGAAGATGAAGGAGATAGGTAAGTTGATAAAATTCAAACGGTGTAATCTGTAGAAATGATTGCTTGTCACATGGGCAATGGCTAACACCATCAGGCATGTGGAATAAAGAGAATATGCTTGGCGATCTCCACGGCATTAGTGTTGCTCTCTTCACCAGGGGTCTAGGTTGGTCGAATGAAGAACTTGAGGTGTTCCTCGCTAGTGTGCGGAAGGAATGGATGACCTCATCGGTTCATGTTTACTTTCCAATGTAAGTTTTCTTGGTCCACTTTCCCAATATTTGATCACTTTTCTGATGGCGGTCTCTTAGATATACTGTGTATGCTCAGAAAAAGGCCACCTAGAACCTTGAATCACACGTTCTATTCGTATTTAGGAAGGAAATATGGAATTGTGAACATAGATCTGAAACCGGGTGATTCGAAGCAGTTTAATTTCATCTGGTATCTAGCCATGTGAATGCCCCGCATCAACGGCTTTGCCATCCTGGGGTCGGGTATACGTCGTATCGACGTGCTTAGGACCTGTCCCTGCGGTAATCGACGACGATGTTTGCCTGCTGAAGCCACTTAAGAGGTTTGAATGTTGCACAATCTGCTTGACATATGCCTATTGACTCTTTCTCATCGTTCATAAATACAGCACCAGGCCCCAAGACGCAGTGATAGAATATGAAGATAGAGCAATCCATCCCTAGATCTTTGTAATTGTTCAGTAGGTTTCGAGGGCTAGAGTCCTTGGGCGACCCGAACCGAGTAGAAATTGACCCGATAGGTATCGGCCAACGACGCCAGCAGTGACACCTAATTGGCGAATGATATACCACCTGTCAGCGAACCCCCAAGCTCAGGGGAAGAGAGCCGGCTATTGTGCTTATCAATAGTGTAGAGGCACAGGTCCTTCTCAGGGGGACAAGCTTGAGTCTCATGTATCAGAGAGGTATACCTGATATCACGCAATACACAAACTGACAACTATCGATGTACAGTACACTTCTTCTTCCTTATTTGACGTCTGATTGCCTGACATGCTGCAATCCCTCATGTTGCCCTCAAGATAGGTTGCAAGCCATTTAACCGACGATTTGTTACAGCTCCCAGTTTTGTATCGTTGTTGTAAAAGGAATAGTCTCACAGCTTCGATACTCAGTGTAGGCAAATGCGATCTCGACGGGCCGTCTGAGCTAGTCTAGCCTCAGTATCCTCGGGAGGTTTGAAGCTAGAACTGAGCTTGCAATTGGGGGACGTTCATGTTCATTGTTGGATGACAAGCGACCTTGTGAAGTCTGATAAGATAAGTTTGCATTGTTCAAGAGTGCAGCTATTCGTTGGATGATCTTTATTAACGCCTAAGGCCTCGGTGCGGTCCTCGTATGCGGCGAAGCTATTGCTAGACTTGTATGCGTAAGCTCTATAGCAGCCGTCACTCTTAACTAACCTAGTGTAGGTACAAGACGTTGGGGAACACCAATGATGACCTCAAGTGGCTGGCCACGAAAATCCGATAGTTTCCCATAATTAATTTTCGAGCCCTTTGTAACATCTTTAATATAGTGATGGCTAATCTGCTACAGTATTACTAAGTGAAGCATCCTCTGAGTAAGTTCGAACTTATGGCGAAGATTCAGGCTGTCACTAACGGACCTACGACGAGAGGTCTGTATAGCCGTTCAAATTCGTTATGAACCGGACCTATCCCCAAGTTATTACTTGCGCTTGAAATATATATGTCGTGGGATGAGCGTTTAGAACTAGTAGGTGCAGAAGGTTAGGAGGGACGAGCATCATTTGTCGTCGTTGTGACCAAATAGAGGCCAGAGATAGTCTGCTCGATAGTTAACTTTAACGGCGTAGTTCTTATGGTAATAAGTTTGCCTAGTTAATGAAAAATCGGTTTAACAAAATTACAGATTAATAAGAGGTTTAGTTATAAAGATAAAATAAAGTTAATTTCTTATTCTTATTATAATAAAGAAGGCTGTAAGGAATAAAGTTTTGAGGCCGGCTTTTTAGAGGTAGAGCTAGAGTAATGCATATTCTTATTTTTCTTAAGTATCTTTGAGGAGAGATTACATAGTGATAAAATCAATCCCTTAAGCCTTTTTGTTAGAAATATGGGCTGTGCTGCGTTGATCTCTGTACCTGCGTACTTATGATCACGCTGCCCTATTTCCCTTATTACTCTGTACGCTCTCTCAGATAGAATTCCACATGCTTTTCTATCATAGTAGTAATTCTAATTGTTTAGAAATAAACCTCAATACTACTCAGAATCAATCAACACTTGTTGTAATCGATTCAATACACGTCATACGTTATATACCTCATCTGCGAATCAAATTAAGCCTCTGTAATACTTCTATCAAGTCAACTGTCGACTTCCTAGCTCTCCATTATGCCTGTCATATCAAAGTCATCGGAATCATCGACTGAGTCGTCAAAACTAGTCTACGATAACTTCTACGAATGGAAGCTAGAGACTCAAAAGGAGCTCGCTGCCGCCGGAATTTCAGAATGGGTAATTGACCCTCCGGCACTACCGGCAACAGCGTCTCTTCAACTAGCGTGGAGGAAGGAGCAAAAGGAGGCTCAGAAAATCGTCGTTTCTAGTCTCTCTACCGTCATATTTAAGAAGTATCAAGATCTTATAAACGCCGGGAATATAAAGGTGTTGTGAGACGCACTTCAAGCCGCAGGGACTGCTCACTCGTCTAGAGCTTAACATATTGCCAATATCAAGGAGGAGCTAGGCAAAGAGGTGTATAACCCGTCCATCGAGAGTGCCAACGACTACGTCTCTCGTCTACGGAAATACAGGCTCAGGCTCTCTGGCGATACTCATCTATTCACCGATGCCGATATCAAGGCAAAGCTAATCGCATCACTGCCAAGGCTAGGAGACTGGAAAATAGTGCGCAGTGCACTACAAAATAACCCTGGAGACTTAGAAGCAGTGCTTCATCAGTTGATTAAGTATCAACTTCAATGGAAGGACGAGCTAAAGGTAGCACTAACTGCAGAACCAACGGCAATAGAAGCCAATTAGGTGGCGAATAGGGGCAGAGGCAGGGGCAGAGGCTATGGAGGCTACAGAGGTAGAGCCAGGGGTAGAGGAGGTTAGAGAGGTGGAAAAGCAACAGGGGACCACAGGGACGCATCAGGAAGGGTAGAAAAGACCGCAAAATTGGACAAGAACTAATGTGCGAAGTACAAGAAGTTTAGCTATTAGAAAAACGAGTGCAGAGGCAAAGAGACAGCCAACGTAGCCGCAGATTAATCAGAGACCTTCAAACCTTGCTTTACGGACCGTATATACCTTACGGAAGAAGTGTAACAGGCCTACACTAGTATTACGGCCGCAAATCAATAGAAATTAGACTCTGGAGCGACCAAACACTTTTCTAGTATGTACGCCGACTTTACAAGCCTCAAACGCTAGAGGGACAAGCAAGTGAAGACAGCTAACAATTAATATTCATCTACGGAAGGCTATAGAGACGTGCAAATTAATAGTATAATATTATATAACGTCTAGTATATGCCTAACTTTAGAAGTACTAGGCTACTGTCGATTAGTACACTTACAGAGGACGGAATTAGCACTATATTCAACAACACAGGGGCAAAGTGTTATAAGGACAATAATTTGGTGCTCTCTACGACGAAAACTAGTAGTCTATACATCTTAGACTTAAATACGGAAGCAAATACGTCGGAATTACTAGTACTAGAAACACACACTATAGAGAGCTCATATAACGACTAAAATTAGGAAACGATGCCGGACCTAATATATAGACGGCTTAGCTATATAAACTACTAGGAAATAGTCAAATTAAAGGTAGCATCTAAGTACAGGATAAATCTAAGAAAGCGGATAATCTATAAGGGGGAAAAGAGCTACGAATTATGTCTAGCCGGTAAGATAAAGGAGCATTTCACTAAAAAGACTAACACTAGAGCCAATACGCCACTACGCCGGCTACACGCCGATATTTCAGGAATCCAGTGCCAGTCAATTAGGGGGTATAGGTACTACCTAGTCGTAGTGGACGACGCAACACAAGTATGCTAAGTACGGCTACTTAAGGACAAAACAGCCGCTGTAATATAGCCGGAAATCAAGCTATTAAAGACTCAACTAGAGCTTCAGAAGGGACAAGTAGTCGTGTATTAGCGGACTAACAATAGCAAAGGAGAGTTTGGAAATGCCTTTATACGCTAGCTGCAGGAGCTTAGTATACAGTCAGAGCCATCGCCACCGTACAAATAGTCGCTTAATAGGGTATCAGAGTATTAAATATACTAATTATCTAAGATCGTCCAGTCTATACTATACGACGCCAAACAGTCAGACAGTCTCTAGTGCTATGCCGTAGAGCACGTAACTAGGCTTAAAAACAGGAGACCGACAAAGGCACTGCCATATTAAGGGGTAAAAGGGCTAACGCCGCTAGAGGCATGGGAAGGTACACTAGCTAGCTTGTCGCATTATAGAGTATTTAGAGCAAGAGCATAGCCATTGAGGCCAAAGGCAACGTTCCCTAGGAAGCTAGAGCCAAGGATACAGCCAGGGAAGTACATTCTAGTAGGGATAACTAGCTCACACACATACAGACTACTAAATATAGAAAATCAATAGGAGTTAATATCTACTGACGTCAAATTTGACGAATACACTACATAGCTAATTACAGGCAAAGCAGAGACAGTGGCAAGACCTCCAAAGGTTAAAAGGCCAGCTAATAGAGCTAAAAGAAGACCTCCAGTGGGGAGGCCAGACGCTGAAACAGGCTCTGCAGGAAGACCTCTAGGGAGGCCAGACGCT
>MU270674.1:0-21956 GCA_021432625.1 Leptodontidium sp. 2 PMI_412 | reverse complement strand
AAATAGGCTCTGAAAGACCTCCAGTGGGGAGGCCAGACGCTGAAACAGGCTCTGTAGTAAGACCTCTAGGGAGGCCAGACGCTGAAATAGGCTCTAAAAGACCTCCAGTGGGGAGGCTAGACGCTGAAACAGGCTCTATAGGGACACTAATTCAAAGACCTCTAGTGGAGAGGCTAGCACGTGATGTTAATGCGCGAAGGCAAAGAAGTAGTACTACGTAGTCGTCTAATTAGCGACTAGCTAACCTCTCTTCTAAGCCTACAGAGTCTAGGTATAGACGACAACTGAAGCTAAGACGCGTATATAGAGAGTCAATTACAGCTCTAAGAGCTGAAGGCGCGACTACACTACTAATTCAAGACTCAGTTACGCTAGAGCAAGCTCTACAGGAAAACAAAGCTAAATGGATGCGCGCAATTAAGGAAGAATATAGCGCGTTACGCTCTATTAGGACATATGAAATATAGTATAGAGAGCTACTAATTAGAAAGAAACTGATTACCTTAAAGCTAGTGCTACGTAACAAGCTATACTCAGATGGGTCCCTCGCACGCAAGAAAGCTCGCATTACAGCCAAAGGTTTTGAGCAATAGTATAGTAGCGACTACTTCGACACGTATACCAGCGTACTACGGCTAATAACACTCAGAGTACTATTAGCTTTAGCTGCTTATCGCGACTACGAAGCTGACCACGTCGATATTAATACCGCGTTCTTGAACCCGAAGTTGAAGGAGGAAATATATATAGAGATACCACAGTTTTTCGTCGAAACAATACACCTAGAGTTAAAAGGAAAAGGAAACGCGTACCTGAAGCTTCTACGGAGCCTTTACGGCTTAAAACAAGCACTTAAGGAGTAGTAGCTAATAGTAAAGACGGCCATAGAGACTACGTTTAGCCTTACACAGTTAGATGCGGATCTAAATCTCTTTATTTATTAGGGCAAAACTAAAAAGTCGTACGTACTCGTCTTCGTTAATAATATACTAATTATAAGGCCAAAACAACACGTCAATTACCTTAAAGGACGAATCCTGAAGACGTGGAAAGGCAAAGACCTAAGAGCCGTGACTATATTTATAGGGCTCCAAATTAAACGAAATCGGTCAGCAAGAACGCTCAAAATACACCTGTCACTTTACACGTCGAGAATACTAGAAAGGTTTAGTATAGCCAATACGAATAGAGTCAGCTTACCGGCAACTGTAGGCACAGTACTACGGAATGGAGATAACGTAGCTCAGCTAAGTGTTAAAGAGACCTCACTTTACTAGCAGATTACAGGTTATGTTATGTACCTCTCAAATTAAACAAGACCAGACATAGTATATATCGTTCTCTAACTAGCACGATATATAGCAAAGCCTACAGAAACGCACTTACAGTATACAAAGCCTCTCTTACAATACCTCAACACGACGATCAACGACGGAATTACCTATGGCGGAGGAAATACGACTGAATTCGGCCAATTCGACTACTTTACAGACGCGACTTAGGGGACCGAAGGTGATAAGAAGTCACTCTAGGCATAGCTAATCATAGTCAATAACACAGTCACTAGCTGGTCTGCCAACGTATAGAAGTCGACAGCTCTCAGTAGCGAGTATTCAGAGATAATAGCTGCTAGCGACGGATTAAGGGAAGTAGTATAAATACTAAAGTTATAAAAAGACCTAAGAATCACTCCTACAAAGCCTCCGACTCTTTACCTCGATAATATAGGTGCTAAAGCCCTCACTAAGGAGCGCAAATTTACACTAAAATCTAAGTATATCGACATCCGCCACTTTTACATTCGCGACGACATAGTTTTAGCTAGGAAAATGACTGTACAGTATGTACCAGGGAATGACAATATGGCAGACGCTCTTACTAAGGCGTTGCCAGGCCCTGCTTTTAAGAGATACAAGGGTTATATGGGCCTACTATCGAAGAGCTAGGAGTGGAGGCTACACCGGAATGGAGGCCAGAATAGAGACCAGAATGGACACATATGGAGGCTACAAGGGAATGCAGACATATGGAAGACTTGGAGATAGTCAATTAGGGTACTCTTGTACTGTAACGCAAGTAGGAAGGCTGCGGGGTAACTGAACTTCCTCCAAGAGGGAGATGTAAGCGCCATATGGCTGGGAATGCCATATTATAGGAGTTAATGAGGCCCAGGAAACCCGAATACGAGCCTTAACGTCAGAATACGAGCCTTAACGTCAGGGATACGAGCTTAATTGGAGAGCTCAAAATACTGTACTTAGAATTCAATATGGAGCTTCAGAGTAGGGGGCATGTTAGAAATATGGGCTGTGCTGCGTTGATCTCTGTACCTGCGTACTTATGATCACGCTGCCCCTATTTCCCTTATTACTCTGTACGCTCTCTCAGATAGAATTCCACATGCTTTTCTATCACTTTTCACACACCTATTCCTCTTTTCTTAACCTCATTAAGAAATTTCTCCAATAACTAAGCCTTTGTTATCAGCTATCCGCTCTATATCTGCCTAGCCTATACACCTAGTATTCTATCTAGCTTTCTTTAAGTTTGCTCTGCCGAGTTATATAATCTAGTCATCGTTAATAGTGGTCTGAAGCTTGTCCCAAGGTCCCTCTTAACAAGTCATGTATATTCCACCTAATCGTTGGTCTTAAGGTCGAGGTCCTAGTCCCCATCGCCCCAAATGATTTTGCAGTTGGCTTGGATTCTTGCGCCTTAGGTAGCCGTCATAATGATAATTATCTAGGACTTGTAGGTTAAATTAATCTAATAAGCTGTGTATAAAGTTAGTGATAGAATAAGAAGAGGGGTAAGATTACTAGACGGTTTCCTAGCTGGCGATGTCTGGGGCGCGAATGCCGATCGATGCCGCGGGAGGGGCAGGCCCCGCTGACTGCCCCTTTAAAAGCGCCAGTCAACACGACGCCTGTCACAACACCTGCTGCCATCTTGGCTCTAGCCACTAAACCACTCGCAATCGCCGCCTTGTGGCCACTGTCTGTCTTGTACTCCCACATCCTTTCTAGCTGGCTTGACAACGAGACCCTCCAAGCGATCATGACTGCCACTCTTTGCTCCGCCAGCCCGCACCTGGCAAGCCGCCTGAGAAGAAGGAGTAGGAGGAGACGAGACAAACATGGAGACACTATGGGGAAGCGGGATCACCCGCGCGCAATTGCAGTAATCCATGAGTAGCCTCTAATATTTAGACGAGCTCTCTGAAATATCGAGAGAGAATCTTGTTAACTTAGGGATCGACTCGACTCGTTAGCTAAGCGTTACGCGGAAGAAAAAGATTACGTGCAACCTAGCATTCCTCTTTGCTACTTTAAACGATAATCTTAAGGTTATGACCGTTTGCGTCGAAAAACATTGTAATAAGAAAGAAATTATAATACGGGTAGTAATAAACACGGGAAACCTCTTAATAGTTACGGCGGAGTTTGTTAGGCTTGCGAGAGTATTAGAGCATGTTGCACGACGAGTTTAAGTTATTAATCTTCTTCTAATACTATGCTAATCTACATTTTAGTGCGCACAAAATCAAAAGATACGAAAGAAGCCTTTCGAGAGGTTGTTAGCTTAGACCTTAATCGAATTCTGTCCCGTCTCCGATCGCGTCACGCGAAAACAAAAAAGACTACTAGAAAACGACCCCTAATCAAACAACTGCATAATGCGATTCACAGTTAATCGATCGGAGCGACAAAGACACTTGAGGAAAGCTGGCGTAGGGTACGAGATCTGCAAAGCCTATTTGCTAGTCTTGAGAGCATAACCAATCCGAATATGGAGATCGTCGAAGTGGAGGGAGTAGTAGAAGTGGTAGGTGAAATCGTGAAGTAAGTTCACGCATTTCTTCTTGGCCACTGATCTCAGTCGAGCTCTTCAGACTTCGATGATCGAGCCAAGTTTGAAGGCTTACCTACTAGAAGCGATTGGGAAATTGGGTCGATACTACTCTGCAACTTCCGAGCTCGTCTGCGCTGCAAGACACAGGGATTATCGACTCTTTGAGAGCATTGAGGTGGAGTCGTTCCGAAGATGAGGATTACCAACACTTGGTTGCGTGGGCCTTTAGCGCTGGCCGTATCTTGGAGGAAGAAGGAAAATATCTTGGTGGAGTCGACATGGGAGGTGGTTGTGGCATCCGCTCATCGCTCGGTTGGTCAACGTCCTCTCCAACAGATACGAGGAAGCTTATTATCCGAGGCAGAGGGTGAAGTACCGAACACGGATACATAAGTCTTATCATCCTCTTCCGTACCTTCCGTACCAAGTCAATCGCTTCTGTGCTGGTCGCTGAGGACGGCAGGACGTGTCTGGTGCGGGCTCGGCAAACCCAAGGCCGTCGAGTTGGCGCTCGATATCGTCCACGGCTTGCTCAGCCGTCCAATTGTCTCTGATTTGCTGCTTGAGCTCCCTCCGCAATCGCTACTTCTCATATCTCCGCGTTCGGATGGGCTTGGTGTGTTCTCTGGACCCTTTTCCGCCGCATATTGAAGTAACGTATCGATAACGGGAGTGAAATGACCCAAATAGATGATAGTATGCCGTGCGATTGAATATATCTGACCCTCTTTTTGAAGTTGTGTACTGTTGCTCCATTGAAACATCGAAGAAGTAAATACTAATGACCCGAGAATTCACAGCAGCTAATTATAGTAACCAGGAGGAAAAGCCCTCAACATCTTGTGGTCACCAAGAACCAAATGGTGTCTTCGGCCAGCCACTGGATGCACCACTGTATACCCAACTCTTCCCAGGCCCTCATCAGCCTTTGACAACACTTCGCAGATCTTCTTCCCAGATGCCGCGCCGCCAGCATTTCCTAATCTCTCAACAATCGGCCGCAGTAGTCTTGCAACAGAGATAGGGCTATCATCCTTGACCACGACCATATTGGAGACCAGACAGCTAACAATAAACAAGAAAATTTGCCCCCCTAGCATAAAGATTAAAATAAGGTGTACATACACCCAATCTACACTGAGAGCAACACCTTGGCCTGGCTCGTTGCCTGGAACTGCAAGGTTAGGGTTGTTCCGAATAGCAGCTGCAACCGCACCAATCGCAAAATATCCAATAACTCGACCCATTGCATCAGAGTTTCCAGAAGCTGGATATCCATAGTTAGAAGCAGCAGGATAGTATTGGTACTGCGTCGTCGTGTTCTGACCGCTAATTCTATATCCTTGGAGCGCGATCGCCGAAGCGGCCATTTTGGCCAGGCTCTGACCAACGAAGTGCTCTGGTCGCATTGCGTTGGTTGTATTGCTAATGGTAATGTTGCAGGTATACCACCATGCTTGGGTAGCAGATGATTCAAATACCTCCACCGTGCTACAGCCTGAGCCACAGTCGTTCTTGTCTGGATCTGTCATGAATGTGGCCTGGTCCAAGCCGGCGGTGATTGGGACGTATTTCGAAGTGGTACTCTTGTTGGTATTTAGCAAGATTTGCACATCGTGGGAAGAGCCGTTACCGCCATCTAGGACTATATAGCTCTTACAGCTCCAAGTGCTGTTGATGGTACGATTTGTGAATATCGCAATTTGGTAGTCAGAACTGAAATCGAGTACAACAGTTAGGAGTGACTCCAAGTCGGTTGCGTAGAAGATGGTATTAGAAACTGGTGTCCATAACGTTTCGGGCTGTGGTATCTCTTTAGAGTCAGTCCAATTATTGGGGAAGCTCAAGGCAATAATCCCAAAGCTGAAGTGGATTAGCATTGGGCTTCTGGCGACGTTCAATGACACTTACTTGTTAGCCGCATACTGCTGAGCTCCAATAGTTTGTGAATTTGTAGTGCTGTTTAGCTCGGGGTAAATCTGAGACAGATCCGGTGTTTGGACAGTTCCATTCCTCGTGGTCGCAACGGTTGATTGCGACTCAACAGAAAAAGTTAAGCCTAGGATGGCAAGACCGACTTGTGCGACCTGCTCACAGTTAGTGATTGTGTGTACATGCGGAATTATCACTTGAATATGGAATGCCAGCTAGTTGTTACAAAAATATTCAAGCCCGCTGTCAGATAGGAGTCGCTCTGATAATTGCCTCTTTCTAGCTAGATAAGAACATACTTACGAGATTCAGAGCCAACCACATGATGCATAAAAACGACAGCTTTGGTGAAACGCAAGCCAATTTTATGACTTCTGTTAGGCTGTCAAGTTGTAAGATAAGATTTACTTCTCTTAAAGGTCGCTTCTTATGGGCAAGAAGCCACCACCTGAAATCGACCGCCATACCCTTAAGACTATTGGCAATATTAAGGCCCAACGCAAGGGACGCTCCGATGATCAGAAGGTTGAAAACCTGTGCTTGTCAATCATATCCCTGTGGTGGATACGTGAAAGTTACTGACCTTCTTGCTCTTGTCATCCATCACTGGCTTCTTATGGAAGGAATAGAGAACACAATAGATGACTGAAACTAACATAGCCGCCACTAGCCATCTCAGCAGTCCTTTAACTAGAAGCTTGCGAAGCTGTGTCGAAGGATGCCACTCTGTGTCCAAACTTCGCAGCTCCTTGTCAGTAAGGACTGGAAGATGTATCTCTAGGTCTTCTAAGGCATCGACGGGTCTTCTTGATAGCCTGTGTTGACCCCCCAGTGCTTTTGTGTGATCTTGGTAAGGATTAATCTTTGAACGGCTGAGGCGACAAATAGTGATCTTACTTTCATCTTGAGAAGGAGGTGTCTGCAAATTAGTGGGAGTAGCTTCGTCGTGTTCCCACCCCATGCTATTCTGGGTACTTGAAACCTTGGACTCCGAAGTCTTCGAAACATTACCCAATGCAAAACAATGTTGTGCGGCTGGTGATGATACCGAACTGATTATGTCCCGTTGTTCACTTAATGTAGGCAATAGTGGATGATGCTGCCCAGACATTGTGAGCAGCTACGAGCCTACCAGCACAAGCTGTGAGCGATGATTCGAAATCTGAGAAGAAAAGCTCGATTGAAGGATGAAGGTATAAGCTGCCGAATTTTAAGCTGTTAAACCTCGAGGCCAGCTTTGTTTTAAAAAAAACATCACAGAGGGTAGGGTCCGAGGCCGATACTTACGATATAACCAATTGCGCTTTCAGATTTATCGCTGATGAGGGTGGGGGCTGTGTGCTTCCTGTATGATAAACCTGCGATGATTCTCGGTGGAGTGGTTTGTGAGTGCAGGCGCCTGCGCCACCACAAGGAAGGAGCTGAGCGAATACGCAAATACGAGAGGCCGCTTTATCTGTACCGCTTCGGGAGGATTTCCTGTGGCTCGTAGTCCTATTGGTCTATATTAACCAAGCATGGCTGAAAAACTGTGGACGTAGGACAGTGCTCCAGCTGACTTGTAGGTCGCCAGGTTTGTAGTCGACAGGTTTATGGCTGACAGGTTTGTAGCCGACAGCTGTGCCGACCTCCTTTTGGTTGCCTTCCCAATAGCCGCCAATAGGTCCACGGGACCCCAGCCACTACGTTTGTAATACAAATCGATGTTCAACGTTGCCAGCTAATGCAAGAATATGAATACATACTGGGAGAATGATGACAAAAAGACTTTGCTAAAGGTACATTTAAATACGTAATGCTTTAGCTCTTTCGTCATCCAAAACACTCAGCACCCGGTCAAAGTCTCCGTTCTCTTTCAGAACTTGGGCTGCAATCACTAAGATCCAAGTCTTGCGAGCGTACTTCATGAATTTCTTTCTGACGTATTAGATACTGGCCTTGGTATCCTCGGCGTCTACCGGCTGTAGAAACGGTTTATTGTCCAATCCAACCTCCATTCGTTGATAATCTTCCCCGCTCAGCATCTGCTTCTCCCTCTCCTTCAACACTCGATTGGCTCCGGTGCGTTTTTTGAGAACGTTCTCGAGGATGTTGATGCGGGCCGCTGGTACTTGGATGGTGGGAGCCATGGTCCTATGTGGGGTGCCACGCACGCGGACGTGGGCAGCGGATTATTATCGAGAGAATCGGACTCAGGAGGTATCAGTGGCGGCGAGGATGCCAGAAAGTCTTTCAACAGGCTACGAGGAACAATAAAAGAAAACAAAAACGTAAGTCAAAAAATCTATTATAATAAATAAATCTATTAGCACATGACAGTAGGAAGGAAGTCTGCGAAAATCCAAAATTTGCACGTCCAATTGCGCGCATGAAAATATATTCTAGAAGATATCGAAAAAGAAATGACTGTGCGATAGAAGAACAGTAAAGGGCCAGTGCCAACGCTGACACCCACAATCGACAGAAAAGCAATGCCACAGCTCGCTGTGTGGCCGTACGCTCTTAGTACAATCAGGTGAAATTAAAGAGCGCCACGTGAAAATCCAACCTTTTTAATTAAATTTACGATAATAAATCAACTAGGCGTTTTAAGGTTTAACTGTTTAAGTAATATTAAAATGAACTAATAGGTAGGAATCCTCATGTAAGTCGCTTACTAATGAGGGTTATTATTAGCTTTATTCTATTTAGTAAACTTTAACTTAAAATACTATAATTTTAAAGAGTATTTACAGCTTAGTGATCTTTATTTAAAAAGTTCCTAAGTCAATAAAATTTATTGAACGTTAGTTGAAATCTAACTATTAAACTTTATAAAATTCTACTAATAAATGAACGTGTTATTAGGGATTAAACCTGTTAACTTTTGATAAAATTTACTTAAAATCAAGTAAATTTCAAATTTCGACATATTATAAATACTTATAATTCAGTAGGCTTATATTAGTTTAGTTTAATATATAATATATTTATTATATTAGTTATTTGTATTATTACGGTTTTTTATAAACTCATATATTACGCGATAATTTTTATTTAATATAATAATTTATCGAATATCTTAATAATAAAAGTATTAGAAAAAGATATAAGTGATAATAATTTATTACAAATATAAAAGCTAATTTAACGTAGACTTATAAGACTTAAAATTTTACAAAAAAATATTATCAAATTATCATTCGTTCTAAAGTTATATCATTTTGAAGTTCTCGTTTAAATATAGCACGTGGCTCTCTTCAATGTCACCTGATTGTACATCATCAAAGTATTAGGATACAGTGCCGTGGATGGTCTCTGCGTGATTCTGGAGATGTTGCTTGTGTTGTAGCCCCATTCGACAGACTTTGCACTTGAGCCGATCCCCTTCTTTGATGTGGGCCGGATGCTTCCGCTTGAAGTGCTTCATCAAGTCCCTCGGACTGGCAAACTTAAAGGTACGCTTTTGAAACGGTAAGCTCTGGGAATATATAAGTCCCAACGATAGCTAAACGAGAGGAGCATTCAGGAGGAGTTCTTGAATATGGATGCCAAGCCATGGCTTAGATCCTCTTTAATCCTCCCGAAGAAGTCCCCGTCGTCCTCATGCACGTGTCGTGGCAAAGTTGGCAACTCTGAGACGCTAGCAAACATTTTGAATCCTATTCCCAGCCCACCAACCGCATTATCAGCCAGATCAATCTCTTTGGTTCAAAGTAACTTTAAGTGGGTATCAAGTGCAGTGATTGGCGATTGCATTCAGTCAGATCGGGCACCTAGACTTGAATCCTCTTTTCGCGTCAGTGTGACAGTAAATCAGGGCATGACCTGCGGCGATAGATGCTTTGAAACAACACCTAGAATGCAATTCTAACTTGGACTTTGATAATCGATTTGATAAGTTTTGTCATTTTAACACGCAAATATAGAAAAAACTCGGTGTTGAGAAGACCTCAGCCGTAAGGCTTGGATGTGCAACCCCAGATTCCTCACCGAAGACTCGCACTTTTTACGCCCAATAATTAGGAGCCAGTCATAGAAGTTGAGAACTCCCTCCCGTCTTGCATTATTGTCACACTATGGGGATGGGATAAGCTTCCCTAGCCGCGTTACAGGCTAAGGCTGTCAGGCGGATGGGGCACAGTTTACGGGGGTTGCTGACGTGGTTGTAAAATGCTGGTCCCAAATCTTACAAATGGCGAGCTGTCCAGCGATACTCAACGCATCGTGTCATACAGCAGGTCGGGGAGGCGCGCATTGGCAGCGTCATGCATTCCACCAGACGGCTGGAATATGCGAGGCTGTGAAAAGCTCCTTCTACTGGAACTTGATTTAATTGGTGCCATTGGTGCTGTAAGAAGGATCAAAGTGCGATCCAGCTTGTGACCTGGGTATTCTGTACGGTCTGAAAATACTAGCCTTTCTGCCTAGCAGCCATGGCGTCTTTCTCCAGACCTCTAGCAACATGAATCGAGCCTATAAGGCTTGATCTCATTCATAGCTGCTTAGTCAAACACGATCTGGTTCATCCCGAGAAGCCACGAAACTCCCGTCTGCAACCACTACAGGAAAGACCAAAGCCGTGGTATTATATCTCGCATTCAAACGGTCATACCTAAGCCTGGTGTAATACCTCGGCATGTATGATATGAATGTTCGAGTCTGAATAAGTGAAGGTGAGTTAGAAGAAGAATTAAGCACTTATTTTGAAGAATAAAGACAAAATTAACAAGTTATATTTAAATAATTCTATATATACTAAACTATTTTTGAGGCTTGGGCATAATTTGTATATGAAATCTCCCCGGTATCGCCACCATAGTGGAGTGCGGCGTCGATGTAGTCCAACTGTTTCAGGATATTGGGTGAGGGCCGAAGTAGCCGGTTGCAGAGGCTTTAAAGCGGCTGAGTAATTGTATAAGAATTCACCGTTTGATTGGAAGAATTACGGGCCTGCTTTAAGACCGTGACCAACACATATGGGACGCTAGTAAGAGGGAATGCAGAGGGCCTAATGAGCAGTTTGGTGCAACCCCGATACCAGCAAGAGGTGGTTCAGCTTTCGAACGGACGGACAATTCGCGGCGTCAACCAGTGGAAGGCACTCTGTCACCGCTTTTAAAAAACCGTCGACCTATTCATCGTTATCCGAACCCGAGCAACTTTAGACAGCCTCAACACCCGGGGACTGCCTATGTTCGTCTTGGTTTAAATTTGGGTTGGTCAGGCTACTCTAATTAGCGAAAGAACTCTCCCAGCTCTTTAAATAATGGCCTCTGGAGTGGAGTAGAGTGCTAAAATAGCTCGAAGGTACCTATAAATACGGCCCCCCACCACTGTAAATAGTCAAGTCATATGCAACCCCACCACTGTATTCAGTACTCTAGATAAATATTATTTACTCTTACTTATTTATCATTCCTCAGCTGGAAGTTCAACGGCCTGCCGCATCTCCGCGGGCAGTTCTTGGCATGGAGGCGTTGCGGCCAGCTCTCTACGTATAGACTCTCCAGTCAGCTCTTGAGGAGGCGAGAGCTGATAACGGTCTTTCCTTGATTTCCTGCGTAGAATCCAAACGCTCAGACCTATGACGATGGCCAATCCTACCGCTGCCCCAATCACCGCACCAGCAATATCGCCGGCATTTCCTTCATGGTGAGGATGCGTATCTGGGGTTTTCATTGGAGGAGTGACCGTGGGAGGGATGATTGTCGGAGGATTGAACATTGTCGATATGGCAGCGTCGTCAAACCCGCCGACTGGCTGTGTTATGGTAGCCCCTCCGTCTCCCCTGCTGGGTGTGAGACTACTGTTATGGATTGAGGAACCAAGCACTTACGATCCACCGATTATATCCACTACGCTTTTCGGGACCTGACACTGTGGAGCATAGGCATCGAAGAACGAGCCCCATGTCAACGCGCTCAAATCAAATAGGGCCACATCTTCCTTCTGATCGCATGTGACAGTACCAGAGTGACCATTAAGCCAATCAGTCAGCCATTAGCTGGCCAACTTTCTGAGCTGAATGGACTGTACCTAATCTCACAGCTGAATGGACTAAGCTGACGAGCTGATCAGCTGCTTAAAAGCTGATTCCAAAAATAGATATATATTAAAAATGCCTCCCCAAATCTACAGCCTTGTACGCCGACATGATCTCAATAAGACCTCTTCTTTGCCAGTTTTTCAAGCACTCTTAGAACCATAATAACGTGCTAGATAACCTTAAAGAGTACTATATAGTTTGCATACTACAGGAAGAAAAAACACGCTCACACTCTGAGCTCATAGCAGGTATACATAGAAAGTCAAACGCCATCTTCGTCAATTGAGGCTACTGGGCCTACTTTGAACGCCAGTACTCTAATAGAGGTTTGTCTTCGCTGATGTAATCGTCTTGAAAGACCTCTTGATCAAGGGGGTGATCAGAGACTCGCAACTTCAAGGCGTAAGTGTCGAGAGCTTCGCGGAGAGCTAGAGCGCGTATAATCATTTGATATGAGGAATTCCAGCGTATGCCTCCGTCTAGTACAACCTTCTATGTCTTCCTAACTACCTTGCCTTAATTGTAATCAATTTGTAGTCCATCAAACACATCTTCGCGTTTCCTAGAGGCCATAATATGCGCCACTAAGTTGTGTAACTTTCTAAGCTCTCCGCGGTCCTTCTAAAGTTGTCGTCGCCCCTCCGGTCCTACTATAATATACTCTACTTTAAATAATGACGTATCTTAACTAAATAAGTACTAGCCAGCGATGAGGTTAAGGATGTGTCCCATATAGCGAAGACGACGTGTTTTAGGGTCGAATTTGAGGGTTTTAGCAAGCTCGACGAGTGTGGTATCGTTATTCGTTGCATTGTCTAAGACAAACCAGCCTAAGTTGTACTCGTTGATTCCGAATCGATAGAGGAGAGGAAGAATAACTACAGCTTAATTTATATAAAGTTAACTTTTAAGAGTAGAGATTAGGGAAAAATAACATACTAACACCGGATTTCCGGTGTCCTAGGAGCTCTAGTAGGCCAGCTAGTACTGTAACCGTCTCTCCTTTTTTATTAATATAATATAGGACAACAGTAACTACATTAATCTTGTCTCTTTTCAATCCTTAGCCGTCGAAGGAGATAGAGATCTTAGATTAAGCTTATATAACGTCCTTAATTACTGTTAGCTTAAAATGCTCAAACATCTTCTTCACTTAATTCTCGGAAGTAGTATACGACGTAAGGAGAGCGTTAAGAGCTTGTATATTAGCTATTTTGAACATTCGACGAAGGTTTACTAAAGCTACTTTACGGTGTTTGACGTCGTCTATTACTACCCACTTAGTAAAGGTATTCCTGAATTTAAGTTGTCGGAAAAGTATAATCTCCTCGTAATTTCTACTTATAACTCTAGAGGCTTACGCAAGTAGCTTAGAGGTCGAGAGTAATCTGCTAACGTCTCCTCTTTGCTCTAATTTGTGCTCTTATAATATATGCCGCGTAGCGTTCTTTAGGGAGTTACTATTAAACATAAACGTTTTGTTCTTTACAAATCGTAGGTCGTGATAACCTAAATATATTAGTATTAAGAACTAAGATAAAAGTAATAACTTATAGAGCTTACATAACTAAAACGTGTGTTTCTTATTACTAGTAGGCTGAATAACTATATAGTCAAGTTTCTAGAGCCACGATCGAGTTAAGTTACTCATCCCAGGAGCTAAAATATACCCCTTAGGCAGATTTGCTACCTTAATAGGCCGGTCATCGAACAACGGCTCTCTAGTGGCGTACGGCGAGTAATTAGCCTTTAAATTATCTCGTTTAGGCTTGTAAGGATTATAGTTTGTATTATACTAAGGCGTAAGTCGATAGCAAAGATCTCGTAGAGTAAAGGTTATTAGAGGGAGATATAAGACGGAATCTGAATCTGGGGCCATTATACGAGTAAAGGGATCGATTATAAGACCTATAAATGTCGCCGCAGATGCCTCAGATCGATTATCATCAATTAGAATAGGTGTAGTACGGCGAGACATAATTGTGGTGGTGTTTTTAGTGATTTTGGGCACTTAATATGTATTATTAATATAAAGTGAGGGGATTTTCAAATCCTACTAGGCCTCACCGCCTAAATTTGGCCTATTAGAGTGGGTTTTTTTGTCCCGGGGCATTAAATTAATAAAGCGAAGGCATATAAAGCACACACTAAGTGCCTATAAACTCACTCCAAAATCGTTAAAAAAATTCGTACGAGCTTAAAAGCTAGCTTTTAAGCTCACGATATTACAGCTGAATAGACTACAAATATATTTGAGCTAAATGGACTACAGATTTATCTCAGCTTGCTGATTGGCTTAAAAGCTGGCTGGCTGAATGGTCACTCTGGACAGTACTAAGATTGGGCAATTTGCCGCTTGTTTCAACCGTATACATGCTCGCATCAAGTGATCCTCCCACGGACATCATCTGCCGCCTGCCAGCGGTGTGGCATGTATGTCCAAATCGGGGTTTTGTCCCCGAGTAGGCCTTTGTCCAGGTGAAAGATTGAAGTGAGAGTATGTAGATGTCGTCATACATAATTGATTGCGTTGGATCATACCCGCCATAAATGTAATTGTTATTGTATTAGCCTGTCGTTCAAAGCTTCCCCCCGAGCACATACAAGTTGTGGCTCGGGCTGCCTTTTGCAGACTTCGGGCTTGGTAGGACGCAAAAATCGATGCGTGGAGGAGGTGGTTCGCCCGAAGTCAACTGGCTGAACCAAGTCACTTTATCTTCATTGAACGTGTCGCACAAAGAGATGCTCTTGAAGTCAATCTGAATACGTCAGTACTGGCCCAAAGATTATCCAAAACAGTGAGGTACCAGAATGCCATTTGTGAACGTGGTATTTCTTCCACCCCTACTCTGCATGCCACCAAAAGCCACCAAAGTACCATTCTCCGTCTTGCCAAATCTCCGGGTATGTACCAAACCGCCGGCTACGCGGGGAGCGCCGAGGGTGACTGTCGACACGTTTCTCGCGGTTTGTGTTAGCAGGTCAATAATGATCATTCCGCCGAGATAGGTGGCTTGATTATTCGTAGCGTTTGACAACTTGCCACCAACATACTCCGACATGGTATACAGCACATATGAGGAGCCTCGATCAACCTGACCATTCAAGATGAATCCAATGCCACGCGTAATTGCTTCAGCAGTTGCGCCCTAGTTCGGACGTCGGGGAACAGTATAAGTTAAATCGTATTGGCCTCATGTCATCAATGAAGTATCGTATGACCATAGGGTGTAGTGATCAGAGCTTGGCGGTTTCCAATAGTCGTTATTGTTGGCCAAGAAGGTTGATCCACGGAAGGTATAGAGCTTCTTATCGTTGGCAGGTCCTCGGAATAGGGCCCCTCTGACCATATTCGGAGGATTGGCCCCCACTGAGGAGTTTCCGAACCTTCCTATTTTTCTTTCTGTGAAATTGGTATTTGCATCCCATGGTCCGCTCATGTCAATCTCGAAGAAGTATTTGCCTACTTATAAGCTATAGTTACAGCTATCAAGAGCTGGTGACTTACTGAACCCGAGCCAAGTAAGAGTTGTGGCCATTGCTCCCGGTCACTTTAAGCGAGGTGAGCCCTGCACTCGAATTTCTGGCACCTTCTCTTTAAACGTATATATCTTCACGCCCTTTTAATGAAATTTCTTTAAACTTGAAATAGAGCCTCTAATTTACTCTACCTCGTGGTGAAAAACACCTCAAAGCGAATGGAGCACTGAGTTGTCCCTGAGCATAGCTAGTATGATACGAGAAAGCACACATATATGACTGACGGATTCAACTAACATGAATGATTCCATCGCGTGCACCTGTCACCAACAATATCGCTGTAGGTCTTCTCAACAATTTTCAGCACGGACTTCTTCTCCATTACCGTACCAGCACAGGGTATGGTACCCGTTTTCGGTAATGCTGTCTATTCAAGGGTATACTTTACCATTGTTGGCGTAACCTCCATTCTAGTTTTTGGCTTGTGGAGCTACAAACACTATGAAATTCACTCGCATTCCCTTATACCGAGTACGAAAAAAAATTGACATCAACGATACTTCATTATCCTCTCAGAAGTCGTTGGTTGCTTCTCAAAGTAAACTACTTGCAACGCTTCTTTGCCAAGCCACTTTTGGTGAGCTCGAAGAGTTGAGGAAGAGGCGGCCGGACGAAGATGAGGAAGAGAACGTACGCCGCGCTTGGGATACGGAGCAGAACTTGGCTTTCGCGGAGTTGCTTGTGGAAAAAAGAGCTATGGAGACTGGGGAAGACGTGAAAAGTCTCCTGAAGAGCTGGGGATTAGGGCAGGAGGTGAGTAGCTGAGGCGGAAGGCAAACCAATATGCCCTGTGAGGACTTTCGTCGACCTTTGACTTCTTATATCAATGGATATGTTTTCTTGTTTGTGCTCAATTCTATCGTTTTGCTCAATAATTTTCGCAAAAACCTTGATCCAGGAAATTACTCAACTGGCGTCGCGGCAGGAGCCGGCTACCAATTCGGACTCCTGTTCATCGCTCGCTTGTCAAATATCACTGCAATCTTCCTCCAATCTCTCTGCATCAAGTTGGGTACAGTATCTGGGATGAACCTGGCTCAGATCTCCCGTGCGCATTTCCCAAGATGCCTCAATTGGTTTCTCTATGTTATGGCCGAGGGTTTAATCGCTCGGCTAACCGGCCGGATATAGGGTCATGATTTTCGGGGTGGGAGAACGCGAGTAGTGTGGTGTTTATGAGGAATTTCGTGTAGGAAGGTTTTAATGGAGGTGGTTGAGAGTACTTATGCAGCCCACCCATTTGCGGACTGTCATGAACGATGATTTACGGTTACGAAAAAAATATCATTATCACGGGACGCTGCAACTGAACGAGACCCGAGGGGAGGATTGATTGATCTAGACTTTGCGAAGGAGTTGGACAGTGTGCCGACTAGAGCCAGTCATCGGACTGGTACTATGCATTTCATGGCGATTGAGGCGCTCCAAGGCAAGGGCCACACTTACCGGCACGACCTCGAGTCTTCTTCTACGTGTTTATATGGATGTGCATTCGTTATGGTAATGAAAATGTAGGCGGCCTGGAGGAAACAGCTGTCCCGCGTTCAAGGCAGAATCATAGGAGGGTTAGATCCACCAAGATAAGCTTACTTCGGGGGCTATATGCAAATTGCTAATACGAAACGAGGTCACATGGTTGGGTTTGAGGACATAACTGCGGAGTTTGCACCGGAGTTTCACGGTGTTAAGGATCTGGCTGAGGGGCTGAGGAATGTCCTAGGTGAATATCGGATGGTTCGAGGACAACATTGTGATATTGAAGATTGAGGTGTAGACCCTCTCTGTATGGAGGTACTGCACTGTATTCTCCACGATACCTACTGTTGTGGGGTTTAATACCCCACCGACTTTACTGTGAGACTACAATCGGCAGTTAAACAGTTGTTCCGAGCAGCCTGACTCTTGGTGCAAGCTCTGCTAGACGAGGTAACCTCTCTGTGTCAGTTAACTGGTACATAATGCAGCCTGACTCTCGTTACCATAGCCTCTCAACCTATCTCTTCCTATCTTCCGCGTTTACAAGTAGCATGCCACCCGCGATAACCTGGGCCGCCTGATTCGTCCTTAGGGATGGAAAATGACTGTCACGACTTATTTATGACTGACGCTGATTGACAGAGGTTATTGACCCCAACGAAATGGCGCCAACTCAAAGGGATACATAGTAGTTTTGGTCTGGCAGGATTTAATCCTAAGGTACGGACTGTACCTAGGTATTATTTCTATCTCGGGTCTAGAAAACACTAAAAAGGCCCCGGAATCATTTAAAATCACTCGAAAGAAGGTATTGATTTGAAGTATTCTTATCATGTCATTTTTAGGACCTATTTATGATAGAGACTGACGTAGATATCACAGACTCATCCTTCCATCCCTTCTCGTCCTCGTCATAATCCCAGAGCCGTCCTTCAGAGCTTGCCGAAGAATGAGGCGAGCTTCTCGACGGCCTGGCTCACAAATTCAGGCTTGTCGTAGAGCGCAATGTGTGTGGCGCCTTCAACGACGAACATTTCCTTTGGCCCTTCGGCCAGAGCAAAGGCCTGGTCGCTGTAGATCTTCGTGTCCGCCTCGCTTCCGGCAATCAGAAGCAGAGGTTGTGTCAAAAGGGTTGGGAGCAGAGGGAAAACCGAGAAGGCGAACATCTTGTCCATGCTGGACATCAGGAAGAGACCCTTGGAGTTGGGGTGCGCGCCGCGTGCCGTTCTATAATAGTCATAGCCCTCTCGAAGCATAGTGGGCGTCTGCTCGGTGATGTCTTCGAACTTCTCGGGAACGAAAGGAAGGTAGACTGGGGCCGCGCCATTGGCTTCCGCGGTTCTCTGGCCTGCAGCTGCCTCGAGCGACTTGATCTGGTCCGTGGGAGGGATGGGGTTTCCGAAGAAAGCTCTGGCTGCTTCACCCATTGGTGTTGCGCTGATTCCGGCGATGGCCTTGAACCGGCGTTCGGTTTGGGCCACGGCGAGCGCATAACCGCCACCGGCGCATACACCGTAGACACCCATGCGGTCGGTATCGACGAAGGGCTGAGTGGTCAGGAAATCGGCCGCGCAACGGGCGTCTTCCACTCTCATCGCTGGATCCTCCAGGAGACGTGGCTCTCCTCCGCTTGCACCTTGATAGGTGGAGTCATAGACGAGGACCACAAAGCCACGTGCGGCGAGCTTCTGTGCATAGTGGCCGATGGTCTGCTCCTTAACGCCGCCTGCGGGATGAACTCCGACGAGTGCGGGGTATTTCTGACCTTCCTGGAAGTTGTCCGGAAGATGAAGATGCGCGGCGATGCGCACACCTCGGTTTTGATAGGTGACGTCCTTTGGCGCCATAATGTCTACGTTCCTGATGGAATGTAATTAAAATCGGAGAGTGTGAGCTGGAGGTGAAGATTGCGGGAGCTTCAGATGGATGGAGATTGCAGATGAAAGTTGGTTTGGCGGATATAGATTTTGGATGTGGGAAGCAGTGGGTTCAAATAAACTTCTGTTTGCGGCTGGCTTCTTGAGTGAGTCGAAGGAAGGAAAGAGAGTTAACTTATACGATACGTCTATGGCGCGGCCAAGACTCTCCCTCTCTCACACACACACCTGGTGGTAAATGTACACAAGGGTCTTCAACAAATCAGTGATTGGCGGGATACTATGTTTGTAAGGGACGCCCAATAATAGCACTTTGAGTGGAGATCGCCATGAACATGGACCCATCGAACTGTACTAAGGAGTTAAGAAAAAGATAAAAACATGTGGGCTGCCAGTTTGCCTGAAACTTCAGTGGTACGCATGTACTTCGTACGTTACGAGTATGGACTTGCATCGAAAAAGGTAAGCGATCCGGGAAGAGCTTGACAGCTTTAACAGCTCAACAGCTTAACAGCCTCCTTACCTCCGGACGGAGGTGCCGCGGGGGTAAGTTCTAGTGTCACCGCCTTTTTCTGCCAGGTGCAGGTGCAGTTTCCATCCATTATGCTACTTACCTAAGGGTTGTTTGGAGGGGCGGGGCTGTTTGGGACTTAGGTCTTACTGAGACAAATGCGGGTGGAATTGGATCAGACCAAACTAATAATTGGACGGACCACTACGGTAACGTCAGAGACGAGACGATGCATGCTAGTTGAATTTAATTGGATTGAATCGAATGAGTGAGTAAGAGGAGGATTGGTCTTAATCAATGGCACTTATCTCATCTTGTGAGTTCTCCTATTTTCGAGGCTTTTCGAAGCTTGTTCTGCCCACCTTTTTCTTTTTTTTCAACAGCGGTTCCTGCGTCACACAATAAAATAAATACGATGCCCTCGCCACCGGTCCGGTGAACATCTGTACGAATTAGGCGGCACTTGCTGACGCCCTAGCTCCACAACTTGCCAAGTGTCAGATTAAGCAGAATAGGGTTTAAGACAGAGAGCTCACGATTAAATTCTTACGCTAAGGCATCCTTTGGACCGGTCTCCACCCCTACGTTGAATGCAATTGGGTGTAAAGGACCCAACGGATTCTTTGTGGGGGTCCTATCTCATGTGGTGGTGACGATATACTTCCGCCTTGACCTAATGTAGTTAGCGTTGCGGGCCATGGCAAGTGCTTGGCAAACCTTAAACTCGACTAGGATTTGTGCCATGACCACATATCCCACCCCTCAACTTCACTTACTTTTATATTCCAAAAAATGCGATATCACCGGATCGGTTTCCTTTTCCGACAAAGGTGATTTTACTTTACGCTTCTGATTCGCACACCCCACCCCTCCCACCGCAAGGCACCCAACTACCTGTCTCACTGCACTGTCCCTCAAAGTCTGTATCCAAGTCATGGTCAATCGAGGTCGGCCTTCTAGGGACTGTCTCCCATGCAGGAAGAGGAAGCTCCGGGTATGAGCACGTTTTGGCCGAGCTCCGGCACTCGACCTTTCAACTCTGTCCACGGTTATCGAAACATGCTGACCTGTTGGGATGTAGTGCGATCTGCAGGCTCAGGTTTGCGGCCAATGCCAAAGGGCCCGGATCTTGTGCCATGGATACCGGAAAATCGAAGACATGGTATTCCACGACGAAACCACTTCAACTGAGCAGAAGGTGTTAGCTCGGCGATCGCTAGCCTTACCATCAAAGCCCGCGGTTGGGCCACCGCTGTCATGGGATACCAGCTTTCGGGAAGCCTTCTTCTGTTTGTATCTTGCTAGGTTTTCGCAAAGCCACACCTCAATTGCTCCTCTCTACAGTCGAGCCTCTGTTGCGGGGCCACTGGTTTCCAGCGTCGATGCCATCAGCCTGGCCTTCGCGGCCTTCCAGTTCAACAGCCAAAAATTAAGAAGTCTGGCAAACAAGACGTATCTGAACGCCATCCAGACTTTGAGTCAAGCCCTGTGCAATCCCAAAATCTCGACAAGCGACGAAACCCTTCAGGCTGTACTCCTCCTCGACCTTTGTGAGAAGTTTGCCAATTGTCATCTACAAAATAGTAATCCCCCATGGATGATCCATATTAAAGGTGCCATGTCACTGGTCGAGGCACGGGGGAACAGGAACTTTTCCAGCCCAATCGCCTGCCAGCTGGCCAGTCGCGTGGCGGAAGCAATGGCAATTAGTTGTGGATCTGCTGCCGTCCCGGTTCCAAACTCATTGCCGACTCTACGAGGAAACCTTGACGGCTTCGTCTTCCACGCGAATTGGGAGTTTGCAGCTTTGGTGGTCAGCGTCGCGAGTTTACGAGCCGACATTCATAGCGGCAAACTTAAAGGTGAGGCCGCTACCGACAGGGCGAGGGAGCTAGATCGTTCGTTGGCCGTGCTGCAAGAGAATCTCCCTCGGTCCTGGAAGTCTAAACGTGTCCAACGCGTTGAACAAGACACACATATCTTGGGACACTACTACGACGTCTACCCAAGCCACGCCATAACCCAAACATGCAATGCTATCAGGATGATGCGTCTAGAGATGAACAGCATATTGAGGGAGTACGACCAGCTTGATTCCGAAAATAGCGCCTCCAACGCCATTGACCGCATAGCACGTCAAATCTGCGACACGATCCCCCAGTTCATCATAGCGGAGGCTCGGCCAGAGAATGGATTGCCTTTCTTACCATTGCAGAGGTTACATTGCTGCAGCATGCTCCCACCGCTGTATCTTGCTGCCCAGCTCTCGACGGACGAGGACTTGCGAGGTTGGATCTCTCAAACCATGGAATACATGGCCGAATGGGGAAGTCTGCAGATGGCCAGGGATATTGCCGATTTGCTGAAAACTAAATCAGACGTGGACTACTGGACCGTGTGTAAATTGACTGGAAGCTATGCTCTGAATGCATAAAGGACAGGAAGTCCCTCAAATCAACAATTGCAATCCCAATACTTGGAGTGATTCAGCCAATCTGGCACATTGTGACTGTTATACCCAGGCGACGGTTCCTTGTGCTACAGTATTGCATCCTTGGCAGAGATTCACCTCCGTCGTGTTGAAATGTCCTGTATCTGGCTTTCCCTCGTTATTATTTAAATTCTCAGCCGGAGCTGGTTTCAATCAGTGTGACAAATAGATTAGATTAGAGTAGAGTAGTCAGTGCTACTCTAATCTAATCTAATAAATTTATATACTACTCTAAATCTAATCTAATCT
>MU270673.1:0-38312 GCA_021432625.1 Leptodontidium sp. 2 PMI_412 | reverse complement strand
AGTACTGATTAATATATTAAGTTAAGTCCCTCAGTTGAGGTATTATCGTCAGTCAGTCAGCCGACTAAAATAAGTCGACTGATACTGACTTAACTGACTTAATGGCCACCCTGTGCTCAGGTTCCAAGATCGGATTTAGTCCGCCATCGTTTCAATTTCCGCTTGGGAGACCCTGATATTCTCCGTTATGGATGGCAGCCGATGGGGTACGTGATCAAAGATCAGGTTAAACGAGAACTTTGGCAGTGGTTGGAGACTGGACGCTCACGAGAATATGAATACTGGGTCTGGTGGCTTCCAAGAAACGACAAGAAGGGCTTCGAATACATGGTACCCGAGTATCATCGAGGTTTTGTTCATGATAAGGCAAGATCCGCGCGAAGCTGTACTGATATCTCGGAGCAAGAGGACGCTACGTTGGCGATACCAGATGAATTAGATTACAAAGTCAGCCTTGGTCCTTCAAGAGATACTACATTCAGCGTGATCTCGTTCGGGTCAAAGGATGTAACAGGGGATCGGAGCTTGGAGGCTATGGGTCCAGAACTTAGGAAACACCCCTGGTTGGCAGATTCACGAGGCATCTAATATGTATTTGATTAGGCATTAAAGCAGAGTGTGTGTTATTCAATGCCTAGAGATGCTGCTGTATATGATCAGGCTTTCCAAGCGTGCTTTTCGCGCAAGACTTAAGCTACAGTTGCCATGTGTGATATACCTTCCCACTTCTCTTCCTAACGTACTCTAAGCACGCACATTTCTCACCTTCGAAATATCTGGTACTATCTTTCTAGTCCGTTGCCTGGGTCTCGACTTGCTTCCCTTCTTCGTTGTAGAAGTAATAACGCGGATGATTCTTCTTCCTCTCTCTCTTCACAACGTCTACTAGCTTAGGCTATTCAATTGTGGATTAAGCGGAGGTAGCAGCATTGGGGTTTTGGTGAGTGCTGTATCCGGTTGACCCCTCCTTCTCCTTCCCTTTCCCTTTGTTGTCTATCCCCCGACTCTCATGTGGCGTATAATCGTATCCACAATTACCGTCTAGGTCCTTAGCAAACCTCTCCCACTGTTCCCACTTCTCACTCCAAGACCAATCACTCCAAGACCCTGACAGAACCTGGTAATTATACTGCAAGACGCCAGTTGAATCGACGCTATGTCTCATCCACTGTTCCTTTTGTTTACTCTAGATCCAGGAACTCCACCCTGAAGTGTCCCCTCTAGTATTAGCCTTGCCAAACTTCTCAATAAGACCTGCCATATTGCCGGTCTCTTTTTTATATCTTTCTTGACTCCACGCAAGCGGATCTTCTGAACCTCCAGAGTCGACCCGACTATGTCCGGCAGTCCAGGTTTCTCCCTCACTTTGTCGATGAGTTGAGTCTTAGTCGCCATATTCTGTCACGTCTTCTTCGTATTGTTCGTCGGGCAACGGTCTGAAGCCTTGGTGTTCCCGCTTATACTCGTGTGGTGCTAGTGGCACTGCAGCCTTAGCTTTGTCGGGATAGTACTCCTTACCACAAGAACATGGTATGAAACAAATCCTCCATCCTCCATCCGATCCATAGATGTGAGCTTTGCAGATCTCGAAGGCCTTCTTGCATTTCTTGCATTTCGACTCTCTTACGCGCGCGTGCTCGTTCATGAAGTGGCCACAACGCTCGCAATCACCTTCCCTGCTGGAGTTTGTTGACATTTTGTTTTACTAGTAAATGTTGAGTGAAACGATCGGATAAGTAAAGTCTTGTGAAAACGGAAGCTGTTTGAGTTGCTTGAAGTAGGCGTGAGGTATTAACGAGCAGTCGTCGCCATCCTATTTATTATAGATGGTATTAGTATTCTAAGTACGCGAACCTAAAATCCAGAACGAGGTGACTCAAGCAAAAAACCAGACGCTATCCGAGATTGTTTTTTAAGCAATAATGACAACTCGGTTGTTCTGTCCGACTCGCTAAGCCAATAGGCTTCTACCCAAAAGCGCTGCATTCGACCTATTTTTTGGTTTATGTTAAGATGTGCAGGAAAGGCGAAAGTGTCGGTTTTGATAAGCAAAGGTCGACGCGCAGGAAAGGCGAAAGAAAGTAATGGGGTGGTAGTGGGGGCGGGGTCGACGGACGTGCAGGAAAGGCGAAAAGTCAGGGGTATCACGCAGGCCCACAGGCTTTGCTTGGCAATCGCGGGCGCTCAAAGTCGAAGTTTACGATCGCTCACAATGAGGAAGGCCCTCACCTTCGCCTTTCCTGCACTTCCTCATTTTCGCTCTTTCTACAACCTTCGCCGTTCGATTCGCCTCGGCTTGCCGACAGAATTTTGATATGCCCAGCATTAGATTTCTCGCATCACTGCCAGACGAAGATGGTCTGCATGCCGCATTGGAAAAGATGGAGGCTGCAGATGCTGCTTCTATTACTATCCTCCGGAAACGAAGCCAATGCGAGCCGCTGCGCAACATAATTTCGGGATTGTGGTTTGCAGTTCTCTATCGAGCAGTCGAGCGCCACACTAGTTGCATCAAAGCAACACGCAAGGACTCGCGATGTCGTGCTATTCGCAACCTTACGGCTTGTCTACGTGCTGGAAATGAGATTTCCGGTCACAACAACAATATCAGCAAGACAGTTTCGAAACGCATGAGGTCGGGACTAGCTTCGTGGAGTACACTATCGCAAGAGCCTAGCCTCCTGGCCATTATCAATTTCTCGAACCCCCCTTCTAAGGAAGACCTTCACGACCTCAGCTCCATTTTAGAACACAATGATTTGCGCCACTCCACAAATTGTTATCGAGCTCTTATCCAGAGAATATTAAGATTTATTGACAAAACTTTAAGAAGGACGGAGATCTTATACCGTTACCTAGAAAGTGCGTTACAGGATGTCATCGACCTGGTCAACTGCGAAACACATCCCCGGGAAGGCGATGTCGAAGACGCTTCCACAAACCTATTATCTCAACATTCTCGAAGTCAAGATGAATTGACAGGCACGTATCCTTTCGGGTTCAACCCCTCTTATACCCACTATAGTGTATCGCTCGAAGCAGCATTCAACAAGAGCACGCATCCGCGGTATACAGTGTAGTACGATTCACCAATTTTCATCTACGTACAATCGGGGGATATTCACAGCGTCCGAGCATTGTTTGAGCAGGGCATGGCATCGATTTATGATGTTGATCCATATAATCTTGGACTGCTTTATGTAAGGAAAAGCCTTCAACCAATCCGAGCCACAGTTGATACACCTGGGTAGTACGTAAGTTATTATTGCTGGAGATGTTATGGAGTAACAAAGGCGGTACAAATGTGTAGGATGCTGGTTCAGATGGGGGCGGATCTGAATATGACAGACGAAATTGGGAAGTAAGATCTTTAAAGCCTGAATATTTCTATGTTGCTGCTGATCTAGTACACTAGTGCTCCTATATATACGATGACTGACTCTGCTGTGGTGGAGAGATGCGGAGACCTCAAGTCAACAGCTCTCATCGATGTGGGACTTCTTTGCAACATGACTAGCCAAGATCTTGTTGAAGAACATCAACGCTGTTACAAGCTCACAACAGTTCATAAGACTCTGCTTGGTCTCAATCCAGAAAATCCCAGAAAAGTGGAACAGGATTGCTGGCCCGGAAGATCTTGTTCAGTTGCGGCTCGATGTTTGTGCAAAGCGTAGGTCGAGTTCGGACAAGAAACCGGAGAGCACACTCGAGCCCTCTGAGCCTTCTGAGCCCTCAGACACAAGCATAGAAGGGCAACTGAAAAGATATCAGCTCCAATATCAGAGAGGTATCGACGGAGACGCAAAGGAATATAAAAAATTTGTCGAGGTACCGTGGCGATTGTACCTGGCAAACATAGCCAGCCTCTACAAACGGGAGAAAGCGGCGCGAAAGAAGGAAAGACGTAAAAGAAACAGAGGCCGCAACCCAGAAGCTGCAAACACACCTCGAAAATCTGTGTATAACATCTTTATCGACTTTCTCCTTTCAGAACTGCACAAAACGAACGATGGAATGCGTGAAGAAGCCAACCGAAGGTTTGATAACTGGTTATAACATGGAAAGCGGTGGGCTAAATTGGTTGAATATTTTGGCTCTGGCATCTTGCTCTTGATACCTCATGATCTATCAAATGACAAGTGAGTTCTTTGCAAGACGTCCCTTCTCAACAGCTCAGCTACACAACAATTGAGTTACTAACTTGACGACCGTAGCCTTCGAAATCTAACAATTCTTGAGGTAGATGCCCTCGTGAAATATCTGGATTTTTATAGGCCGGCTTTCAAAGACGACATTAAGAACCTCATATCTCTTCTCTCGCCATTAATCGAAGATTGATGCTTGCCAGATCAGAGGCTCAAGCTTGAGATATTGAGTGAAAATCAGATAACATCTGGAGAGCTTGCGGCTCAATCGTTGAAAGAGTTATTTGAGTTATCTGATGAATGCTCGTATTTTTTAACGGAGGCTGCTAGTTCTGATCTCCCTCAGCCTGGCACAGAAGCTTCGCTATCCCCTCTAGCGGACCTTGGAGAACAAGCCGACTTTAATATGGCCTCGCCGGTGCCCTCTATCCGTGGCCCCGATGACCCCAACATTACATCATACACAGACTATCTTTTATCTCCTGCAAGTTTGGACATGGACCGATTTGGAGATGATTTCTTTTTTAAGTAACGTTAGTACATAGAAGAGTATTATATAGACTCAGAATGCCAACCAGTCTTTTTCAGCAACTGCCACTTTTGTATCAACTGTGATGAGACTCTAGCGTGCTAGGGTCGCGAGAGGAGGAGTATGGTGTCATCAGGGGAAGGGCCTGTATAATTGAGTGATTAGTTGAAAGATTGGAAATAGACTAGTGGAGTTCATACCACTCCAGCAGCACATGCTGCAATGAATCTAATTATCCTGAGAGTGACATCAAATCTTGTGGCGTAGCCCCAGAGTTGCTTGCAAAGTCAGCAGAATAAGCGCACTTGCCGAGACAGGTCATTTTGTACCTCGTATGTAACGAATGGATTCCTGGCTTCTTTCTTCTCACTAGGCTTCTTCGAACCTTCTTCGGTAGCCTCCTTGATGAGAATTACTTTATCTCCTGTCAATCTAAGTTGGCCCGTTCCTTTGTACTTGCCCATCTCGAACCCGAGGTGTTCGCCTCCCTCATCTCTATGCTTGAATCATTCATCATCGAAAACTAATATAGCTTAAAGGAAAGGGGCGGCAGTAGAAAACAAGATCAAGGGAATAATGAAGCCGACATAATAACTTGAAGTGAATGAAGACGACGAAGTGTGAAATGGAGGAAAACATTCATAATGAACGAGACACATATATACAGCATGATATCCCCGAGGCCAATTATGGGCAGCGATCATTCGAGATCTCCCGTTCTCACATACTCAACTTGGAGGATTTCAAGCTGACCCCGAGACCGACCCCGACTTTTATCCCCGGTCAATGCGTATATTTCATATTTCCCAATCATGAGTCCATACGTCCCAGTACGGTCGATCGTCAGACTGGTTTCTCTTATGGAAAACTAGATGTATGTCTTTGGATCGCTTCTGAGATAGCACATGTATTATATGGCCAGAAAGAGGTCGGCTGCAACGTGCACTAACGTTGTGAAGTCAGCAAAGCGTAACTTTAGAAGAAGAGAAATCAAGCCATAACACCCGATATTCATCAAGATTTGATTGAGGTGTCTATGGAGAGAAATTGTTGCGGTAAATTGAGCAAGCTGTCCTCGACGCGGTTGTCATTCCACTTCATTCCACCAGATCGCGACGCGTTCGGTGTTTGCTCGGTCGAGCCCGAGGTCGAGTCCTGGTCGTATTTCCGAGTGCGAAAAGCCATGTGATTTACGAGCAGTTATATTTCGTTTGAGCGTGGCTGGCTTGCGGATTGATGGATTTGGTGGTGAAATGGTCGACCAAAGTTCGGATCCAAAGATTCCTTCCCTTTCCACATGCTTGTTCTAGAACGTAGTAAAAACCATATTTATTCTTGACATATAATTTCGCGTGTTATAGAGATCCTGTAGAAAGATAACGGTCTCGAATAGCCCTACTAGATTAGGTACCTGTTCTCACAACCTGTATTTGATAGAGATTGCTGAAGAATTTCTGGTCACGTGGTCTAGGTGACCACGGTCCGAACGTGGTTAGGCAGAGGCTGTAGACCCACATTTAGCCTTCGTGCTTGAACCTCATCCTGTTCCTCATTACTACAACCTCGAGCAATCCTTTCTAGCATCCTTCACGACGCCTACCATCAATGAACCCGCTGAAACGAAGAAAATACATGTGATTCAAACCTGACGAATTCACGATCTACCACAAGCAGGTCGCGGAATCTTATGAATTGATATGACTCTCATGGAGTTTGCGACGTTAAATCCGGTATCTTGCAGTCCCGTAACACCAAAGATTAATTATGGATAGTATTCAAGCGAATTCTTTGCAAATATTATTCCAATCAGCTCTCACTCGACTTTTCGTGAGCATTCAAGTTCGGCTGGAGCTTTTATTATTCGGTGCTTACATTTGGATTTGCTGCTTTCGATTAGACTCGAAAGAGCCTTGGCAGCCAGAGGCATATGATGGAAAGCCTTAATGCGAAAGCCCTACAATAGTAAGTCATGTCAGTCTAAAGTAGAGTTTCACCAACGCACGTTAAATTCTCGTGAAAACGACTAGAGGGCCAAACCAAGACTGATTGTATATTGACAGCAACTCCGTCGGCGGCCACAAGCTCTTATCTCCCATAGATCCTCCAATGAAGTCAAGCAACGTAGCCCTGGGCACGATCAAGTGGTTCCAATCATTCTTGATCCTGTCGAAAAGAGTAAGCCACCATTATCGTTAATTCGCTTAGCACAATCAAGCGAGCTGGTTGCTCCGAAACACTGCATGAGGCTGAAGTGCAGCGGGGAGCTTGGCCACGGAGTCGAGATATTTATATCAAGATCAACTCAACCACTATCACACAACGTAATATACTTCGTACAGTATACATAAACTCTGTCGTGCATCTAGATGATTTTGAGACAATGTTCAAATCACTACTAAAGAAAGCTGCCACGAAAGCGAAGGAACGCCTAGACGAGCACGTTCAACAACAGAATGCTCGCTATTAAAACCAAAACTAAGCTGCTCACTAATATACTCCCCATTAACCGCCTCAAACGATTGCCTCGAGCCACAATTCCTCCGCCTTTGATACCCTTCAAACCATTCAAAACGCCTGGCCTAGCTTTCAAGCCCCTCGGCAAGTCTCCCCCCAGAATCCATGGAGTCTTTGTGAACCATGCAGCACCTTCGGATCCTGGCTCAGCAAATGTATACAGTCAGGGAGCTGGATGGTACACATGGATCCAGTAATCAACAAACCACATCAGTTCAACCTCGGTTTTCTGGATCAGCTTCTCATTACGACGAGTTGCCCCCTCTGTCGCCTTTTGAAAGCTACGCTGTTTAGGAAATTCGATGGGATTAATTTGACTTATACAGACAAGTCAACTGGCGGATTGGCCAGGGAAGTGATCTATCTTGATGCTTCATATCTCGTCACACAGGCTTCGAGTGATGATCTGGGCGTTGAGCTTGTAGTAATCCTTGCTAGCCATGAACAAAATGCAAACGCTCGTCGCGGCGAAACAACTAGCTTTGGGACTGGCCTGAGAGTTGTCGACGAAGATGCGCATCTCCTTCCAGTATCTGCGTCGCCAAGACATGGTTTTGGAAAGCGTATTCCGCCAAGTCAGTGCGATTAGAGGAAATTGATTGAGCCTTACCAGCATTGTCTCCATGAGCACGGGTATATCTGCGAGACACCACTTAATCAGGATCCCGACCTTACTGGAGGACCCCCAAAAGACATGCCTGTGATCACTGGCATGCGTGTGATTGATTGCCAGGAAATGTGTATTGTGGACGCACCGCCTTCTTGTCGATTTGTTGCGTTGAGTTACGTCTGGGGTAAATTGAGGGTTTTGCTTCTGCTGAAGGAGAATCGACACTTGTCGGAACAACCAAAAGCATTGGAGCGGGAAGTGCTTCCAAAGACTGTACAGGAGTCGATACTCTTGACCAGAATGCTGGGAGAGAGATATTTGTGGGTTGATGCTCTGTAAGTCATTCCTCGGTGTTCGCTTCTTGACGTTCGTAGACAGAGAAACTCACTTTGATTTTCAGCTGTATCGTCCAGGATGACGACTCCTTGAAGATCCCGCAGATAACTCAGATGGATAAGATATATCTATCTGCTGCATTGACAATTGTTTCAGCCGGTGGAGACAACGCACATGCCGGTCTTGCTGGACTTATGCCTAATTCTCGAGAAAACAAACAAGATGTTGAGAACATTGCCGGAATACGATTCGTCTCCATCTCCAGCAAGTTACCATGGAACCTCCCTAAAATGAAATAGTACACACGTGCCTGGACATATCAGGAATTCATTCTCTCAAAGAGACTCTTGATTTTCACCGACCACCAAGTATACTATAACTGCAATCTCCGGAACGCATGCGAAGATTCAGAAAACCGAATCTCTCCGAGGGTATTCACGCAGCCTCCAACATCTATTGTAGAGCACACCCACTGGGACAAAGATCAACGACACCACATTGGCGGCGAGCGACAACTTCGAAATAAACAGGTCTTTCACTAATACTCTCGTATGGTGGAGATTATTATGTCTCGCGACCTGACTAATGAAGCCGATATCCTTCGTTCGGTAGTTAGAATCCTAGAAGCAATGAGCATGAACTGTTACGAGAGGTTCATCTGCGGCATACCCACGTCTATCTTTGAGTGGGCTCTCCTTTGGGACCCAGTAGACCAGCTTGAAGAGAGAGCTAGCACATACGATGGGCATAAGTTCCCCTCTTGGTCCTGGATCGGTTGGAAGGGTAGCATCAAATACCACAACCAATTCGGGCCTTACGATGTCACGCCTTTGATCACCGACTGGCAACTCTTCACCCCCACCGCCACACCAGGTAAGCTTTCTCCCTACAAACCAGACCCAACTCCAGAGAACGCCTGGTGGCCAACCACAGTTTGGGCACCCCTACCCGTAGTCCCAACTCCAGAAGCAGCGCACGATATCGATATGCATCAAGCCACTACCGCATCCCTCATACCCCTTCTCGAATCAGGTATGCTCTCTCTCCCCGCGCAGTCAGCAACACTCTCCATAGACGTCTTCCAGCATTCCCACGTGTACCGGGACTTCACTCACGGCGTATGGCGCGTCTTCTACCCTAAAACCCAAGCCTGGGTCGGGACCCTAAATCTCGGTCCCGTTAATCCCGGAGTACAAACTGGTACAGTGTCCGGAGCTTGTAACTCGAGAGGAGAGATGATCCTCTCTTTCCCGGAAGAATTCATTGCTATCGGGTTGACAACTCGACCACCGGAAGTCGTGCCGGACGTGAATGATGGACGTGACACGTTTGATACGAGTTTGTTTCGGAAGTTGGATGTGGAGGGACATGCGAAGACGTTGGTCTATGTGATGTGGATTCGATGGGGAGCAGATGGGCAGGCCCGGAGGATGGGGATTGGGCAGGTTCATGTTGATGCTTGGGAGTCTTTGAGACTACAAGTGAAGCGGATCTTTCTGTCTTGAAAGTCAATAAACGAGAATGATTTCATCCAGATCTGGGATCTCCCTGTAAATCACTATGATCGCATTGCCAGGTGCCAAGACTTGTTGCTAGAAAACCTCAAAGTTCAAGCTCGCGCCATACAAATCACTAGCGAGTGCGAGAACTAGCAGATGCGACGACCATCTCTCTAAAGGCTTGTTACTTTAAATTAAATCTTTGTGTTTGAATATCTAAATAAGACGTCGCGATTGCAGAAGCACTATTTCGATCGAACTACCTAGAAACCGTTTTTTAGGCGGACAAAGTGCGTAAAGGAAGGTGCTCTAGTCTTTTCTCTCACATTTCTCACACACTCAGCTTACAGTAAGACTTGGACTATTGAATAGGTATCACGTTGAATTGCCGAGAGGAAGGAACTTGACACACACACAGGGCCTAGGGAAACTAACGGTGAGAGGATACGACAACAAAGTGAGTTTCTACTATGATTTCCGTAGCCGCAGAATTCCCGTTTCGAGCATTCAAATACCTTGGGGCGCACTCACCAACTTTTCCGAGCATTCGATTACCGTCATAGTCTGTGTTTTGCGCACTCGAGAGCAATTGTCTTGGCGCGCTCTTACCAACATTTTTATTTCGAGCATTCAATTGCTTTGGAACTCGGCCGCCCATGCTCTCATACTCGTGCGCTCAGTTGCCTTGGGGGTGAGTAGACCGGGCGAGTTGAGTGCTTGGATTGTGGGAGGGATCTGGATTCATTGACTAGGATTCCCACCCTGAAGCTTACCTGGAGATGCCTCTGTACAAGCGCTGTGACTGCGAGAAGTGTAAGAAGCTCCAACAGCGTGCCAAACGAAAGAGAGGCAAGTATGCCTCCTTAGAGACAGTTGCAAGTCTATTTCCCCGGCCAGACCTTATTAATCTCCTTGATAAGTATTGGGAGATGTTGAAATTCCGTGGCCTCTTCGCAGATGAATCGCGCGAGCCTTTCCAGTGGTCTAACGCAATCAACAGCCTCGTCTATGTTCAGCGTCGCTAATATCACTTGATCTTGCGGAAGTTGGAAACGGACGATGATCTGCAGCAGTGGCGTCGGTTTGTAGTAGAATACCGAACCCTCGAAGGATATCAGGTGTTCGTGAAGGTTTTCGTGTAAGAAGGTTTGACGGAGGTGGTTGAGAGGATAGAGTCTTCGCATCGGTTGATGTCAGGCGCAGAGGTAGGCAAAGAGGAAGGCATATCGAATTGGTATTCCTTAGGTTGTTGAGTTCGTTGGGTGTTTGATGAATATAGAGGCATAGTTAGTAAAGCCGTGGTTGTGATTATGGTGAAGAAACCAGTGGGGATAGCACCCGCCAGCTCTCAAATTCTTCTAGAATCGGTGGCCTCTGGGCCCGAACGCGGGAGTGGTGTGGGGCATTTGCGCGTGAGACTGCGGCATGTTGATTTCCTACAGAAAACAACAGGGTATAAGACCGAGGAATGGGAGCAGGGGAAGGAAAGGTGAAGGCGAAGGCAAAGGGTCGACTTATTTGCACCAACAATTCAAGAGTATGAGTGGAAGCAGGTCTACCAGCGAATACTTATGTGTGAGTTCGAAGGGAAACTGTATAGGACTTAGTTCCAAGGAGAAAATGGCTCCCCGACCCATACTATAAGGAGCTAGTAAGTCCCCACCCCCCCCCATTCCGAACACCCCGCAATTTTACTACTACCTGTAAACAATACTTAATAACTCTATAACGCTTCAATTTCTATGCAATCTTCTGTAGCATCAGAATCTCCTGCTGAATCTGAATCAATAGGTACAATTTCCTGATCTTCAGCTATAATTTGAGCTCTTTGAATAGCTTGGATGTCCGTAAACTTAGAATTTGGGCTAGTTTAAACCTTCCTTTTTTTCCGTGGTTGTAATTAATTTAATTTAGCTTTCAATTACTGTATCTTTATCTCTGCTTGCCTTAATGCGAAGTCCTTCTGATCAAAAGCTTTAACAGCCTTCTTAAAAAGTAATTGACGTGTTAGAAGGTTGTCATGTGATGTTTTGGCCAAAGTGTTGAGCTGTAACCTGAATTCTTTGCTAGCCTTTGGCGTAGACTATACAATTGATGATTTCTCCACTTCCTTAATAGTCTAAAGGTCCTCCGGGGCATTAATTTCTAACTCCTAATTGCTATTTTCTAATAGTAATCAGCTCATTAGTGGTTTTGCTATACTCACTAGCTAAAGACCGGTAGCTCTCCAGCTAGCTCTGATATTTATACCCGTTAAGCTCTCTTGCCGTGCCTTGTAATAGTATATTAAGAAGTTACGCTTGCCAATCGGGGTAGAATCAGTCATTGATGCTAATAAATTGAGGTGTTTCCAGTAAGATGCCTTGAGAGGAGAGAAAATCGATAAATCTAAAGGTTGTAAGACGTGTGACGTATATATAGGTAAAAACAACAGAAATATGTTGTATTCTAAGCACTTTCACATAAATTCCGTAGTCTTATGACTTCTATGGCCGTTTAAGACTAATAATCGGGGTTGCTGATCACGTAGTTGCGTCTGAGGGATGAAGACCTTTTTAAGCTACTCTAATGTAGTAGCGTTATCTGTCCATTTATTCTCTATTACTGTAAACTGCCAGTCTTTAAATAGGTTAATATCTGCTGGAAACCACTGTTGCTGGACCGATTTTCCCTTGTATATTACAAGTGGGGTGGTTTTGCGGCCGGTGGCAGAGATACATTTAATAAACGAGGTCTAATTCCGGGAACCAGGCTGTTTTCGCTGAACAAAACGTCGATTTACATAGCCAATAACTAAGCTATTAACTCCAAAGCCTTCTATGATTCCTGCTTCATTTATATTCTATCGATTTTCAGGTAAAATTGCTTTAATAGCTGGAATTTGCAATTTTTGGAACCACGGCTTAATAACATTAGTAGTTGTATTATTAACACATACAGAATCAATAGAATATTGCTTCTTAATGCTAAGAATAAGATTCCGCTTGAAAAACCGCTGTACTTATCGTTTTCCAAGTAGTAAAAGGTCCCTTTGAAGTGCGCAAAGTCGGTTCCTAAAAAGCCGTACTTACGTATGAGTAACACTAAATCCTAATGTCTCTTGAGTCAAAATCCAGTGCGTAAAACGCTCTTTTAACACCGTAGGTAGCCTCTGCAAATGACTAGCAGCTTGTTGATGGGCGTTTGTATTGCGAGATCGGCCATAGAGAGTAGACAGTGGGATACCCCACTCTTTTGCAGCCTGTCGCAAGGACTTGCTATTTTCGACCGCATTAAGAGCCAGAACTATATCGTCTTCGGTGTATTTTGGCATGATAATTGTCTTAATTAATATTCTAAAAATCAAGAAAATCGATAAGAGAATAAAATAATTATTAATTATTGAAAGTAGGCAAGTAAAAAAGCGGTGTGCTAAGCGAGGTGTTCGGAATGGGGGGGTGGGGACTTAGCATGCAGGAGACAGCTCTAGGAGCCAGCAGCTCCTGGAACCAACACGCTCCTCGTTTCTTTCTCCTAGTTGGGCACCGCTCCTGGCTGACGACTCCTCAATACTATACGCTCCGAGAAATCAGCTCCTGGGTGCCATGCCTCCTGTGAGCTATGTTCTCCTGGAGTCTCGCTGGCCCACATGGATGATCCGTTTTAGGACTACTCTGAACCTTGTAATGGTATAAGAACCCCGACATCCATTACTAGTACCTTCAAATTATTAGTACAATTAAATCATTAGTACAAACAATCTACTGGTACAAACAATCTACTAACGTGGTTTATCACTGAGCGACGCATATTACTAAGCGACGCACTTGAAAACACACTAAAAAATCGATTTTTTTTAACCCTAGTAAAAACCACTAATCCTTTATAAAATCTTTTATAATTTTAAATATATTTTATTTATTATTAAACTAATTAATTATTAAATTTGCATTATGTAAAAGTAAGTAAAAAATTATTAAATAATAAAAAGTGATTTTTCGCGATTTTTCGCTTTCAACTTTTGCTATAATTACTTTTACTTACTTTTATAATCCCAAAATTTTATAAAAGTCTAATTATATATTAAATAAAATATATTTAAAATTATAAAAGATTTTATAAAGAATTAGTAGTTTTTACTAAGGTTAAAAAAATCGATTTTTTAGTGTATTTTCAAGTGCGTCGCTCGGTGATATGCGTCGCTTGGTAATAAACCACGTTAGTACAAATAATCTACTGGTACAAACAATCTACTGGTACAAACAATCTATTAGTACAAACAATCTACTGGTACCACAAACTAAATGGTACTAAGAAATTAGTGGTACAAACAACCTACTGGTACCACAAACTGAATGGTGGGTACACGTGTTTGTCCGAGTGGAGCTTCATGGTGGTCGTCACCCCCTGGATGGGTACAAGTCACCTCAGTACAAATGATGCGTTTGTACTAATGGTTTTTAAGCACTAGTACTTTTGCAGCACTAGCTGAAGTAAGTCGATCATGTCCCTCATCTTTTTGATGGCTGCGATCTTGGCAATCTCCGCCCTACATCCTTTAGCCAGATTCTACTAGGTGGGTCGTCACTGCCTATCAACTTCAGGTGGTAAGCGAACCGACTACCTTATTAGTCTCGTTACGAACACTCGGTGGTGAGTGCCCATCTCGACAATGAAGGCAAGCCCCGCTTAGAGTCATATAGTTAGGACATGATCATTTAGACAGTGAGAGTCTTACTACTAACCTATGTGGGTCGTCTAGAGGATAATGAGTTCAAATGTGACTCGTCGTCGTTTTAGTTTGGAGAGGATCAATTCAGGTTCCTCCATATTGGACCAGTTATACTACAACATCCGCTATAGCTGACAACATTGAAATTTAAGCGTGAAGACTCTTATGGATACTGCAAATACTAAACTTAACGGCGAGCGGCAGAGAAGGAAGAGAGAGAATGAGGGAATAGATAGGAGGAAGAAGACATTGATTAAAAAGGCGTTTAAATTGGGGGAATTCGATGGCATCAACGTAGCCTTGATCATCTGCAAGAATGGTCGATATACTACGTACAGGTCCAGGGACTATATATTATGGCAGCCCTCGTTTGCAGATATAGTAAGTAAAGTAGTTGCTTGTTTGAGATACACGGCAATGCTAACACCTTTTAGTAAAATACCTATCCACTTCCTAAAAACATACTACCCGAAGATATGGAGAATCGCCATTCCAAACAAACGAAAGACTGCCTGAGAAGATCAATAGAGAATTAGCTAGACTATCTCCAAAGATTTGATGATCGACGATCTTCCGAGGCAGGCAAAAATAACAGATGTGGATACAATAGATAAATGCTTATCATCTTTATCCCAACCTTAACAGTTCCCTACTCCGTGCCCTGAGACTCTATGTCCTAAGACTCGCCTAGCAAATGTAGATAATAAGGCAGCCCCTCCTCCGAGTGAATTGACAAGAACTAACCTAGTCAATTACCGGCTAGATTGTCCCCAAAAAGCTCTTTAAACCTGAGGATGCCGAGTTTAGTGCACATCTAGTCCTTCGCTCTCATTGTCCTTGTGAAACCGAAATCAATATGTGTGCTGAGTCGGTCTGGAGAAGTGGTTTGTTTTCCTGAGTATTGACACTCCGGCGAAGATTGAACATAGCGGATGGAAGTTTGTCGAGCATAAAATTGAGTCAAGCGATGGGGACCGGGGCAAGAGGGGTTACTTTCTCAAGATTCGAGCTCCATAGTTATCAGTGTATCAAATGGCGATAACTGCACTAATCTGAATGGCCTTCCATTTCTTGCGAGATATAATACTTACATCACGATAACAAGGTGTTGCCTCCAAACACAGCACAAAGCACGAGCAAAGCCAAGAGGAAGGAAATAGTAGTAGATAGGGATGGTAATTTGACGATCTGTGTATAAAACGAAACGCAGTCTATTTTAGCAAACGTACAAACCTTAGTTCTCGGAGCTTAATGCCGTGTACTTCCTCCACATGACCTTTGAAATACTTTACGTGTTCGAGAACAAGCCCCTAAGACTTATATACTAGGTGATAACACTCTATCTTAGCGTGTAAATCTCTTCCTTTGAGGTGAATCCGTTTAACGTGATCTATTATCTTCGCAAGGCGGCAAAAGGAGCCTATTCGCTTCTCGTAGCTCTTCGATTCGTCGCTAATACAGATCGGGCACTAATCTTTGGTAAGCTTAATAGGGAATGGCTCGAGATCGGGCGATTCCTCTTTCGCGAGAGGTGGCTGCGGCAGGGCAACCCGGAGTCGGTACCGTCGAGGCACTTCGCGGCGGCGGCAGAGTGCGACTATAAGACCGGCAGAGTGAATCCGGCGCGCGATAATGTCCTGTGGGGTAATACCCGCGACATGAGTGCACATGATTTCGGCTAGCTACGCCTGTTCAGGGATCTAATATTTAACCACCGGCTTAATATACTCCTCTTCTTACTGTCTACTGTTTTGCCTCTTAATATCTTCTATCGGGCGACAACGGAAGTACTCGGCTCGGTACTCCTCAGAGATAATATTTCGCCGCCGAGTCCGGGCAATGCCAATCTCGGCAGTAAGACGTCGAACTTCCGCCTCGACCTCCGTCCCCTGGATCCTGTAAGCTCCAGCTTTTAGCTGCACTCGCTGTTGCTCGAGATCGACGATAATTAGGTCTGGGGGAAGCGCTGCAAGGACGTCGTCCGGCACATGAATTAGAGCGCGAGGATCACGCATAAGGTGTAATGGCACGTGCCTTAGCGCTTACTCCCTGTATATATGCGTGTAGAGTGGGGAAGAGATAACCTTCCCTCCTTAGTAATTAGCTTTTGTATTATATAGTATCACTAGCTATTATCTAGTGCCTCTCTAGCTATTCTATTGTATTAAGTTACCTTAGCGTACTAGTGATTATTACATTCTAATTGCTCTTCTCTTACTACTGGCCTAATTATTATACGATAGTTTAAGCTAGAGAACCCTTATCCGCGGCGCCCGGTGGCCTTAGACTATAAGTAACCTCTCTTATAGACTAGAGAAGGTCTAAAGATACGCTAGCTATTAATTTACAAGTGATATAAGAGTAAATTAAGACCCTTAGGGAGAAGAACGATGCCCTCGACAGCTTTATTGTCGAATATCGCCAGATATACGGCGATGACTTTAGTTAATACCCCCCGAACGTAAAGGAAAGGGTATAGCGACTCTAATAAATAAGACTTAAAGGTAATACGAATACTATAAAAGATTGCCTACTAGCTGCTAAAGAGTCCCGGGCTCCTTGCCGAGAAAAGGGAAAATATATAATTCTATTAAAATACAAAGGGAAGAATTAATAAGAGTTAATAGAATATTTATAAGCCTATAATTGTGTTTTTAATTACGACAATAAAAGGTTCCTTACTAATATAGTTAAGATTAAGTAGGCAGTGATATTATTTTATAAAGAACTAGTGAATACTTAAGAAAGGTTTAGGAAGTATAATCTTAATACCCTTAATATAATAACTTAAGAGTCTTATAAGGAGTTTTTAGTGAACCTCTAGCTACTCTTTATCTCGAGACAGGTAGTTAACTCTCACGCTTATAAGACAGCTTAATAGAGACTTAGTTAACTTATCCTTGAATTTATTTATTATCTTAAGGGAAAGGAAGAATAACTTGAGTTATTTACTTAACGTTAATTACGAGATATTCTCTTTAATAAGATTTAACTAGAGATTCGCTAGAGAATCGTTAAGAATAAGTAGGCTAATAAGTTATAAACAAGGGAAGATATTATTTTAATAGTAGTCTTCTAAGAAGTATATACTTTACTTAAGGGAAACAATAATAATAAAAGACTTAAGGAGTTAAAAGACAAGAAAGGAGAGTCTTTTTAAAAGGCCCCGCGAAAGACCGGCGATAAGTAAGAAAGTCCTCGTCTTAATTAATTTAAGTTAAGAAAAGGTAACTTTAATAAAACCTTAATACAAGGGAGATATAAAGGGTTTAATAAGTTAAAGACTTAATACTTTAAGTATTAAGAGCTTAGTTACTACGTTAATAAATACCTTAAGGTAAACAGTAAAGGCTCGCCGGATAAGAACTAAAAGAACGCCTAACTCGCGGCTACGTCTACGTCTCTCTTAAGATTATTAAGTAAGAGAATAAAAATCTAATTAAAAATACTAGCGAGTAGAGAGTAAAAGAGCCTTACTGCCCTTATTAATAATAAGGCGGAAGACAATTTTGTCTTAAGATTAATAATAAAAGAGTACAATTTATAACTCACTAGCGAAAGGCTAAAGACATTTTAAATATTACTTAAGAATAAAGGTATTATTTACAGTACCGCGCTCGCCTAAGTAGAGATTATTAATACCCTTAGACAAACTAAGCTAGATGTACTCCGGCTAAAGGTTATTAATATGCCGGGTATTGACTTGATTTTAGGGTAGCCTTAGTTAAAAGATATTAATCCTTAGATTAGTTTTAAAATAAAACAATAGAAGTACTTATATTAACTAAATAATACTTGTGATCTTAGTATTATAAAGCCGTATAAATTCTCTTAACTTATTTAAAAAAAAAGAGTCCCTTATATATATATAATGTTTAACTTAAATATGTCACGCCTACTAAACACTAATAATACACTTATTATCCCTTAGGAGTACCGTGAGTTTGAAGATGTCTTTTTAGAGGAGAAGGGGAATTAATTACTCCTTTTAAAGGGTCGGCAGTATACTATTAACTTAGAGCTAAATACGAGACTGTTATACTCCCTTATTTATAACCTCTCCAAAATAGAGCTAAAGGTTCTCTAGGAATACTTTAAGTCCTTTAAAGTAAAAGGATAAATATAGAAAAATAAAAGCTTAATTAGCGCCCTGATTTTCTTTGTATTAAAAAAAGATAGTAGCCTCTGACTATATGTCGACTATTAAGCTTTAAACAAGATTACAGTCAAGGACTAGTACCTCTTACCTTTAATTAATAAAACGCTAAATAAACTCCGGGATAAGAAGGTCTTTATTAACTTAGACTTACGGAATATATACTACTATATTAGAATTAAGGCGGGAGATAAGTAAAAGACTACTTTTCGCACTTAATACAGGCATTACAAGTATTAAGTTATACTATTTAAGCTATCTAATATATTAGCGACGTTCTAAGTATATATTAACAACGCGCTAGCGGGACTTATAGACGTCATTTATGTCGTTTACCTTAACGATATTCTTATGTACTCGGCAGACCCGGCTTAGTATATAGACTATGTCCGCTAGGTCCTCGAAAGGCTACGACAGGCAAATCTCTTCGTTAAGCTATCGAAATACTTATTTAGTACTAAGAGTATAAAGTTCTTAAGCTATATCGTATCCCCCGCTAAGGTATTAATAAAGTAAAGCCGGGTAGATACTATTAAGGAATAACTAGAGCCCGAGAGTATTAAAGACGTTTAAGTCTTTATTAAATTCACTAACTTTTACTAGCGCTTTATTATAAGTTTTTCGGCGATTACCTGGCTATTAATAAGTTTAATAAGAAGTAAAAAGAAAGGGCAACTTGCCCTTACCTTTCACTAGGGAACTACTAAATAAGAGGCTTTTAACGTATTAAAGGATATATTTATATTAGCCCCTTTTCTTATATACTTTAACTTAAAGAAGCTTATAAAGCTAGAGGCAGACGCCTCTAGGTTTATACTTACAGGGATTTTGTCCTAGCCTAAAGATTAGCCGGCGAGTAATTAAATAAAGCTTATTTAGTACTTAATTATATTCTTTAGTAAGAAGTTAAAAGGTATAGAGTTAAACTATAAGGTTCATAATTATAAGCTTCTTATAATTATTAAGTACTTTGTTTATTAGAGGCACTACCTAGAAGGTAGTATAGCCCCTATTAAGGTGTTATTAAACTATAATAACCTTTATTATTTTATAAGTATTATAGTATTGAGCCGGCGGTAGGCTAAATAGGCCTTAGAGTTATTTAAGTATAACTTCGTAATAGTCCATAAGCCAGGGAAAAAGAACCTAGTAAATAAACTTTCGCGCAGGCCTAATTATAAGCTAATAAAGAATAAAGAGAATATTATACTCTTTACTTTATAAAATAAACTACGAAGTATAATTTAGAATAAGTTAATTTACGTCCTTAATATAATTAATAATACGACGGCGAGTACTTAGCGAGAGAGTAATAATATATTATGCCGATTAACTTAAGTTTCTTAACTTACTAGCGACAGTATAATATATAAGCTATTAACTAAGGCTATAATAGCGACCTCTACGCCTAACTAGTAGTATATACTTATATAGCTTAGAAGTTCACAGAACTTTAGTTAGGGTTTAAATAACCTCTTACAAAACACTAGAGAGAGGTGTGACATTAATTAGTATAGTTATAAATATATTATACTACGTTTTTTATAATAAAAGTTATAAAAGCTAAAACGACGAATACTATATCGAAATCGCTTCTTTCGTTACTTTTAAAGTTATAATAAAGGGACGCCTTAATTATAAAAAGGCGTGCTTGATTATAAGATGCCGGGAATATAAATTAAAGTGTTAATAGCGACGGACTACTAAGACGCCAGCGAATGGCTTACGTTTTATAGGACCTTATTATTGTGCTGAAATTATAAAGATTTATTATAATAATCTAACTATAGGCTATTTTAGTTATAATAAGACACTAAAGCTTATTTAATAAAAGTATTATTAGCCTAATATGTCTAGTAACGTTAAAGTATACGTTAAGAGTTATAATATTTATTAAAAGATAAAGGCAAGGCGTATAAAGAAAGCTGGCGAAATATAAGCTCTTAGTTAGTTAAGTAAGCCATTTAAGTTAATCTTAATAGACTTTATCACAGATTTAGTACCCTATAAGAGTAGTACTACTAGTAAAGTCGCCGATTATTTATTAGTAATTATTAATAAATATACTAAAGATATTAAGTATATTCCTTGTTTAAAAACTATTAACGCTCCGTAGTTAGCCTGTCTTTTTATTAATTATTAGTTTAAGGACTATAAGTTACTAGTATTAATTATTATAAATAGAGGCTTTATATTTACCTCGAGGTTTTAAAAAGAGTTATATTTTTACTTTTAAATAATAAGAAGTCTTTTAACAGCGTTTTACCCGTAAATAAATAACTAAACTAAACGGCAAAATTAGGCCTTAAAAGTATAACTAAAGTGTTACGTTTATTACTTATAAGACAATTAAGTAAATTTCTTACTTTTAGCGAAGTTCGTATATATAAATACTTATTACGAGTTAATCGAGATGTCTTTAAATAAGGTTAAGTATAGTATATTATTAGACTCTCGTTAAAGTATTAAAGACAATCTTATAAGAAGGGAGATATTAATTATTAGAGAATAAGTAAAAGAGGTTATTAAGAAACGCTAAGAGTTAAAAAATAACTAATAAAGGACTAAAGAGAACTAAGTAAAGTAATATAATAAGAATTATTACTTTATAAAGTTCAAGGTCGAATAATAGGTTTTACTTTTAATAAAGAATATTAAGACAGTTCGTTCTAATAAGAAATTAGACTATTAATTCCTAAGACTATTTAAAATTACCGAACAGATTAAAAAGTAAGTGTATAAGCTAGAGTTACCTCCTAAGTATAGTAGACTACACGATGTCTTTTATATATCCCTACTAGAGTTATATTAATAAAGGCCCGGCGAATCGTTAGAAGTAGTCTAACTTAATCTTGTAAACGGAAAAGAGACATAATTAGTCGAGACCCTCTTAGACTAATAAGTGAGACGAGGAGAAGAGTAGTACTTTGTTAAGTAAGAAGGACTAAGACTAACGTATAATTCTTAAGAATTAGAGAAGAACCTTATAAACTTCTAAAGGGAAATTAATATATTAAAGGCGTAAAACGCTACTAAGAGGGCGGTGAAGTGTCGGCGAAGGGGATAATTAAGGCTCCTTGTTTCCCCTTATAGGGTCCTTAGGACAAGAGTCTAATTACTCTCTAGGCTTTCGCCGGCTAATTATTAAATAAAATATAATATTGTGTACCTTCTTACTGTTTTTTATAAGGTTTTGTAGTTATAAGTATATTATATTCTTTAACGTTATATACCTTTTTACTTTTACTTATAAGGTTTTGTAGTTTTAAAGGTATATTTAAAGTCATAATTTAAATAATAGTGCCTAAGGGAAAAGAGAGTTATATTAATTAGTTATATTATAAACCCTTTACTAGTTACCCTCGCCGGCTAAGTGTTAGTACTTTACTGAAGATTCGCCTATTAAAAGAACTTTAATAGGAAACTCAGAAGATTAAAGGATTAAAGTTTATTTCGTGAAGTAATAGGGCCCTTAGCCTCTGTAATAGTAGTGGCTTTAGTTACTAGAACTTTATTATTAGACTTAAGTATTAACTTAAGAGTAATAGAGAAGATTTATTAAAGATCCTTCGCTAGAGGTTAATAAGTAATTTACTAGCGAATACTGTAGTGTACTTATAGATCGAAGTCCCGTAACTTTAGTAATTAATCGCTCGTTAATATCTATTAAAGTAGTGAAACCCTCCTTTAAGGCAGTAAGTATATTAAAGTATAATTAGTTAATAACTAACGAAAGGCTAACGCTTAGTTTTTTTATAAATAAAACTATTAGCTTTTATAAAGACTTTAAGGCTTTAATATTAGTAACTTTATTAACGTATGTGCCACAGCGCTTATTAAGGTTAAACGTAACTTAAATAGTATCGAGGTCAGCTTAAGAGATCTAATTCTTATAAAATCCAGTAGTAACTTTCTCTAGTCAAGTAAGGGACTCCTTTAGTCTCGCTAGGACCTCGTTAGTTGTTAGCTTATATCTCGCTAACTAAAAGAAAATTTAACTTACGGGCTTATAAGACTTCGCCTTTCGGCAGTAATGTCGTACAGGCACGGGCCTACGGCACCATGGCTCTGCTGAGTCAGCCAGCCCCTATTCATGTATATAGTCAGTTACTCCCTACGAGCCTCCTTTTACAGAATTCAGACGACTTGATCACTACTTTGAAAGCACCCTACTCTATGCTCCACTTCTGCACCACAAGTAATTAATACACTTCTTAATAATTAAAGTAATATTAATAAAATATATAAGGTCAAGAAACTGCGAGATTTCGCCGGCGTAACGTAGGCAAGGGACATCGCGGGTATTGAGGTAGTTAATCTCACTACGTTTACTTGACTTAATATAGGTATCTTTGAAACTATTAAGTAAGGAACGCTCGAGTTAAATACTATCCTCGTTCTCCTTAACTTTATTATCGCCGTTGTTATCTTTGAGGGCTCAGGCGGATCGCTGACGTTTACTTAAAGGCTCGCTGGCGTTAATTAAGGTAAACGAAGGAGTTAGAGCTCTAATAAAACTAGAGTCTCTAGCCTTCTTACGCTTATTAGGAATTACTAAGATCGCTAGTTAGACTCTTACTAAGGGTAAGACATCTCTAGATTAGAGAAAGAGACCTGACTTACTTTTAGTTATAGTTATTAATATTATTGTTTAGTCTAAGAGGTTAAGAGAGCTAAGAAGAATATATATAGAGAGGTAAGCAGTAACCGCTACTAGCGTCTGTTTACCTTATATTACTTCTTCCCTAGAATTCACTTTTAAGTTAAGTGTATAAGTTTAGACTTACTAGCGAATCGTTAGAGAAACTCCGGCTATTGTTACTTTTTTACCCTTACTTTTAAGGATAAAAGTGCGCAAGAGGGGAGATATTATAATAGCACGTGCCTTAGCGCTTACTCCCTATATATATACGTGTAAAGTAGGGAAGAGATAACCTTCCCTCCTTAGTAATTAGCTTTTGTATTATATAGTATCACTAGCTATTATCTAGTGCTTCTCCAGCTATTCTATTGTGCTAAGTCACCTCAGCGTGCTAGTGATTATTACATAAGGCTTATATAAGTGAGCATGCGTAGGATGCTATCCGCAGAGGGTCGCTCGAGGACAGCAGACAGGACATCGAACGGCACCCTCTTATTAATATAGGCTCCATTGTACACCGCCGAGTTCGGGTTATGTCGTATAACCTGATCTCGAACCGCATCCGTGGCAGTACCTAGACACAGAAGAAAGGCCTTATTAGTAGAGTGGTTTATGTTTGTGATGTTACAGAGTACTTACGGTTAACGTCCCACGACGGAAGTAATAGCTAGTCAGCTTTTCTAAGAAGCCCGCCTTATGCCCAAGGCGGTTCAAGTAGTCCCTGAATTAAGAGTATATAAGAGCGAGTGTCGGAGAGGTAACCACACTATTAACTGGCTTTTTATCTTGACGGAAAATTGGAGTCTTAAGTATTTCTTGTTTCCAGGATAATAGGGTGCATATAACTGGGCCTTACACCTTGTGCTTAAAGACCCGCTCGATCGTAGTCAGGCTCGGTGCCTCGAAGGCCCTATTTGTAATAGCCAGGGAGACGAGGTAAGTGATCGGACAGAAGATAGGGTCGTCTACTTTAGTAAAGAAAAATATCGTACTACTATAAGGTATTAGTTCGCTTTCGGAACATATATAGAAGAGAATAAGTCCGTTAACTCACGGCTTTAGGCGTCTCTGGGCTCCCTTATAATACGCCAGCGTGACTTTTATTACAAGTACATCCCGCTCCCCTGTAACAGGGTTTCGCACGGCTAAGAGGCGGACGTCTTCGTAGCAGAGGTCGTCGACACTAAGGACAAGCTTCTCCTTGACTGTGATATCGAGCTTGAAGTCCCTTGTCAAGGGACTACTAATATATTAGACAAACGTTAGCATCCTTGTGTTAAGATAATAAGAGATAAATAAGGACCCTTTACCGCTAGAACCTCTTTTGTATCATTAGTATTTATATAGCGCCCGTTCTCTCGATTGAAGAGCATCTTGAGCCGTAGATAATACTACTAGACCGTACTCCTCTTCTTCACCCGATCGACTTCGCATATATAAATGACGAATGCTATCGAGGTTTCCTTCGAACAGTTCAGGATTATAGAGCGCTAGTGCGGACCCCCGGGTAAATGGGCACAGAACTTAGCTCTAAAGTTAGATCAGCTACGTACTTTACGTCGAGGATTAAGTATATGCTCGCTTATCTACTGAACTTGTCGATAATATCTTAAAGGTTGTCTTTCGTACTATCGGCATAGTTGGGCTTGACGGTCGTCTCGTTGTGGTGGTTGATCAGATTCTAGTAATATTCAGGAGGGCGTGGTTAGGTCTTCGGTTTAGGACGACGACGTTTAACACGATCATTGAGGCGTGCGAGATTCGGCTGCGGGGTTAGGGGCAGTCGCAGATTGACTGTGGCAGAGGTCCTGCGGACCATCGTGAAGGGAGGCTCGTTCTCTTTTGTAGTCGGGAGCCGAGAGCAGAATGCCGTCGTGTGAGGTGTTGAGTGTTGAGTCGAGAGGTCGGAGAGGGAGAAGAGGAAAGGTGATGGGGATGGGAACGGCGATGGGGATGTGGAGGGTATGTATGTGAGGATGTCGTTGTGCGAGGTATTGAGTGCGGAGTCGAGAGGTAGGAGAAGAGGAAAGGTGATGGGGATGGGGAAGGGGAAGGAGAAGAGGAAAGGTGATGGAAATAGGGATGGGGATAGGAATAAGGATGGAGATGGGGATGAGAAAGGTATGTATTTGAGCACGAACGATCGGCAGTGCCATGATAACCACCGAAGGACCACCCCAAAAGGCCCACTCCCCCAAAAACGGGGGGGTGGGGGGGGGATGTGAAGTGGATGAAGACAGAGAGAGAATCGACAACTGGGATCAGAGAAACAAGAGAGGGTGATGTTGGGACGTAGCGACGCCTAGCCGCCAGGCGCCTGGGCACGCTGCACGTGATGAGGTGGTGGAGGGGTTCGGGCCCGCGTAAAACAGCGACTAAACTTGCCGAAAACAGCAGGTTCAACACCACAACCCCGGGTATTTATATAATTATAATAAAAATTTATATTTTAAGTTTAAATTCAAATATATATTAAAGCCATACGTATTATTTCATAAAGTCTTTTTAAAATAAGAAACTATTAATTATTAATTCTAATAATCGAGTTTAAAAAAGATAAATATTTAACGTTTTAATACTTTTATATAAAGTCACTAAAATTTAAACTTTAGCTTATGAATTTAAAAATATAATTAAAGCTTCTTTATAAATATTTATTTTTTTATATTATTATTTACTTTTAAGAAAAATCATTAGAATTTGAAAAAGTTATAAAATTTTGAAATCAAAGGGTTTTTTGATGTTCTCGCTTAGGGGGGCCCACGAGCTGTTGCCACAACTCTTACATTGCAGTAAATGTGGATATTATTGTTAAAATACGGCTCTCCCATTGGCTGCAGCTAGGGGATTGGGGGCTTTTGATTAGCCGCAGCGCTGGCCCGTCGCCCTGGCAGGAACACCAGAATCCTCGGCCTTCTGTCCGGTAATACCCGCGAGTAGCCGCCACGTGCTTTCAATACACTAAAACGCGTCTTGCGGTCCGTACTAGCCTGTAAATATCTTTTGACGCGTCTATATTACGTTGATTAACTATATTATATTGGTTGTAATGGATTCTTCTCCTCCGAAGTAGTGTAGGGCCTGTAAGCCTTATCGTCCGGCCAGCGATTTCACCCGTAATCGTGTTGGGAGAGCTTACGACGATTGTAACCGCCATCGGGTATGTCCGTAACTCGCGTTCTAAGGCACTTACTAACTAATATAGCCAACTGCAGCTTCTCTACGACAACCTCTAGGTGAAATCGACCCGAATGCTCCTCGACAGACCCGTAGCGCGTCAGTTGCACGTGTTGCAGACAATCCTCGACCTGCAAAGCGTCGCCGGCGGACGAATGCTCAAATTGCAGCCGATAGAGCGAATGCTCCTCCTTCTGCACCTCGCCGGCCTGTAGGCAGACCTCCGAATGTACTAGCTGCGCCAGCACCTGTTTCCGGCTTTGGATTTCGGTCCGTATATGTGTTTACGGACCAGTATACCGTCGGACGGATGAGGCATGAGTGTATATATTGCACAGCACGCCATTAGATCGAGGAAGCAGGGGCAGATAAAGACTTCGAGCTTTGTTGTAAGAAGGGGGATGCTATGTTAGAATATTTACGGCCGAGCCTGCGAAGGGCCGTCGCGGACAAGACCTCGTTCTGGCAGACTACAAGTCGGCATCTTCGTAGTAGGGGTGGGTGGTGCGCTAGGTGGCTGAGGGGACGGTGGAGGGTGAAAGGGAGGGGTGAGAGGTGAATGTGAAGGCGGGGGGAGGTGGTGGCATTTCGAATGGTGTTTGAAGAGGTGTGGTGAGGTTTGAGGGGTTGAGAGTGACTGATATTGTCGCCTGATTGGTTGGAGACGATGATGATGATTAGTAAATCGTGATCTGGCTGATGCTCCGCAAGTCGATGTCAAGATTCAACGAGACTGGGAGATGTGTTGAATTTTGTGGTGAAAAGAGCTTTCTCTTTTTGCTTGAGAGCTTATGAAGAAATGTTCATGTGCTGGTTGTAGGTTTGACTTCGCTGAAAAGCGAAGTGGAAGCCTAGAATTCACGTGACATTCCGCAAAAGGAAGAATGGTCCGGATGCAAGGTATGTGTTTGTCGAATCCCTCTCAGATTTATTCTCATAGCGACTATCCCTATCGAAGACATAGAGCTTCTAGATTAAGCATGCAGCAAGAAGTAGGGAATAAAACCACAACATATCGATTTATTCTATCAAACCGTGTTTTCGAAATTGGCCCCTTAAAATCTTCTCCATCCTCAACATATCCATATCAGATCAAGTATGAGATGTCAGTCAAGGATTACCCCACTCCGATTTCCTCACTACAGGACTCGTGAAACTCCTATTCAACCTCCTAATCGGCAACTCTTTACTCACTTCCAGCGGCACCCCCGCCTGCTTATCATCAATATCCAACCCAGGCTTCTCCCCCTCCCCCGGCATCACGACCTCAATACGGAGAGCTGGATCTTTGGAGTACACTCTCAGACCGACCTACAGATTATCGGGATTAGCTTGTTCTATTAAAACGTCTGAATGTGCCAAGACTAGTAGGAAATTGGTAACTGAAGGAACTCGATTGTGCGAGGCCTTGTCATGGATTCCGAGAGTGGAGAAGAGAATCCGAGAATACACTTACAACACAAACTGCGTTCCAGGGATCAGTAATGTCGATGTTGTCGTCTTCTTCGAAAGGTCCCGGTCGCTCTTTTGGTCGGGGCCCGCGAGGTGGGTCGTAGGAGAGTCGACGGTAGTCGTCGGAGGGGTAGAAGCTGTTTATGGAGTCGGTGTCCGTGTGGTATTCTGAGGATGCTGCTGAGCCGAACTCTTGATCGGAGAGGAATTCGTCTCGGTCATGAGGAGGAACTTCTGTCTGGGTTGCGTTGCGCTGGGTGGGATGCCCTGGCGTTGAGGGACTCCTGATAGGTAGGAGCATTGAACCTGGCTCAAGTTCCGATGAGACGTTTTCAGCGATAGATGGGAGTTCTTCCGGCTCTTGGACTAATGGGATGTTCTGCACGGTAGAGAATAGCATTTCGCTTGGTTCTTGTGCTGTGCTGCTCTCGGCGCTGTCTGTTTTGTACATGGCTGGTAGAGTAGTTGCGCGACTTGGCCGAGGATCAGCATGTCCCGCAACCCTCCTTCGAGGTTGCTTTGCGACCGAACCTCTCCTGGCAATCGCGGTCCTCTCGGTCCTCTCGACCTTTGGCTCCTTGGGATCGAGCAATGCGGCCCTATGAACTTTTTCCCGTTTCATGTATTTTCGCACATGTCTCTTCTGCTCCTCATGCCTCTGCTTCCAAGCCTTCCGTTTCTCCTCCCCCTTTCTCTTCTGGATCCGCGCTTCCATGATACCGGCGCCTTTGGAATGAGCAACGTTGTATGATAATCCCACTTGAGAGAATTTCTCATGGTATCTGTCCGTGGTGTCACGACACATTTTCTCCACCACGTCTTCCACAGATGGTGCTTTTTGGTTGCGCTCCGCAACTACCTTGACAACAACGGAATACGTTCCATCCTGCAAATCGGGCAATTCCGCAACAACGCTCCGAAACATCACAGAGTTTCCATGACTGCGTGCAATATAGTCGTCTCCACCTAGGTTGTCGGAAGCGTGCAATCTGAAATTCAGTTTGAAGAAGTATTGGCCTTCAAGACCTCGGAAGTAGCGATCGTCGAGTTGCGAAAGAACAATTACCACGTGGGAATCGGCGTTAGGGGGTTTCTTGAATGTGAATTGAAAGGTTTCGTGGTAGCTAGCACTCCAGGGGACCTCGATGCTCGTCCATTGTTGGGCGATTCTCCATTCTGGCTCCAGGAAGAGATGAGTTCTGTCGATTACTTCGTATTTTCGAAGGAAATCATCATAGGAAATCCACTAGATGTTGTTAGTCTCAATACCTTTTCTATCAGGGCGGGATTTGGAGCGTGTTTTGGCAAGCTGAGACCGCCGCAGATCACTTTTAGACATGGCTTTAGAGCTGGATAGATGTCTGTACCCATGAAAAAGCGGGGAATATCGAAGGACCACTGAGGGGAAGAGCTTACAAAAACGCTGTCAACTCCCTGCTGGTGATTGAGTTCCTTGAGAGTTTCCGCTGTCCACTCTTTCGACCCATCACTCCAAGCCCCCTGCCAAGATCCATGTTTTGGAGTGCCCCATGGATTCCTACTCGAGTCAGACTGCGGTACACCCAAACTCAAACATCTAAAGATTCTCACCGGAGTTTCAACAGTCGAGTCTGTTTGGAGGCGCCGTCTTTATCCTCCGAATTGATCTCCCTGGCTTCCATGATGGTATACGAGTGCAATTCCTCAATACCTTGGCGCTTCCAGTCCTTGTGAATGGCGTCTAGGACCCCGGTTGCACAGCTAAACAGGAACTTCTTTTTCACGTTTTGCAAATCGTTGTTCCAGAACTCTTCTTCGTTTAAGATGTCGGATGTTAGGAGTTCCGTTGTGACTCCTCCTGTGAGATCTTCGAGGCCCTCTCTATGATTTGAAATTTGTTAGGCTCGAGAGTCACTGGTTATAGTTTTTAAGAGAGGAGGTGAGAGAGAGGGGTGAAATGGAAGCATACCCTGGCCAACCACCGTTCATCGAGTAATAATCGCCATGAGCTTTGGCATAAGCTTTCTCAAATAGAGGAAGCCAAGTCTCGTTCTCATTTCGACAGTGGCCACCCCATAGAGCCTTCGAGCCTGTTTGATGGAGCTTCAAGTGCTCTTTCTCTTTGTCCTCAAGTTCGCTCTTCTCCAGGACATACCGCTCAAGTGAGAAGCCCCCATATTCCGTTTGGGAATCCCAGTCGGCAGTTGAGAGATACAGACTGTCATCAATGATTGATGGTATCCACTCGCCATCTGCTCTCCAATTAACTCGCGTCTTATTCTGCTGAAGGTGGTTGCAAACCTCGATAAAACACAAAGCCATAGACGCCAATGTCTACGATCCCGGGGTCAGCCACGCATCACAAGGCAGTATTTCGATACTGACTCTCATTTTTGGCTACGCATAAGCGCGAGATCATCTTGGGCATGGTTGCCAAAGCAGTCAGCGATGCCATGAGCCAACAGTTTCCAACTTTGCCTTGGATGATATCCGCTACTTTGGTTAACCCAAGCTCAATATTATGGGGAAATATGCTTACCAGAAGATGCATTCTCAGGTGAAAATGTCTTTTTGCTCTTGTCGAAGACTTTCTAAATAGTCCCAGTTATTATCTATCGTGTCGCTAGAGGAGTATAGGTCCATCACTCACATCGACACGTTTGACAGACTTGGGTAGGTGAGGATTAGGTCGAATATCAGGCCCATCTTCGATAATCCACCTCGTAGGATCCGCCAAAGTACCCAGACAGATCCCCTTTCTCGACTTGAGATCCAAATCGATATCAAAATGTGGATCTCGGTAGCGCTGATTGACCCTCTGGTGCTCCTTGACAATCTTCTCCACCTTCTGTCTACACACCTTAGCCGCCTCGTCGAAATTCGCAGCTACCAGTTGCCCTTGTTCTGGAGGCGGAGATGCTTGTTGGTGGTCTGCTCCATCTGGATCGGAGACGGGCAGGACGGTGGTGGCGGCACTGAAGATTTTGACGCTGGAGCGCGCCCAGGATTTGTCGATGGCGTCTTGGGGTGGAATCCATGGCTGGCGTTGACGGCGTATGCGGATCACCCGTTCGGGTTTTGCTTCGAGTCGCCGGATGATTGTTTCCTTGGTTTCGTGGACATCGTTGCTGTCGGAGAGGTTTTCGGAGGACATTAGGTGCGGGCGTTTGAGCAATAATCACGTGTCCCCTATCTCTGAAAGAGTGCAGTCAATTGAGCAGCTTGTAAGAACAAATTCTTTGATGGAGGTCGATTGGAAGAATGGATTCGGAGATCTGATGTCGACTGTGGAGAGAAAATAGAGCACGCACTTCAGCTCTCCGTCGTTCACGTGTTGTTGCAGCTTTAGTTTTGCGGCTGGACCCCAATCTCGTGGGCTGGTTGCTTTTTTTCTCGCTTGGCGTGGATTGACATGGATGCTGGACATGACACAGCTCACTCCTATATACGCACCACACGCCTCCCGACCCAAGAACGAAAGACGAGAAACACTCACATATGCCTATCGACAACATCCCCACCACCACCCCCCGCAATCCACATCTGCGGCGCAAACCTCCTCACCACCCCCTCCACAGCCCTCTTCCCAATCCCATCCCCATCGCCCTCTCCAACCGCCTCACCATTACCGTTACCCTCCTTTTCCTCTCCCCAACCACGCACAGCACCGAGCGTCCGTCTCGGCACCCGACATAGACGTCGGGTTCGGCAGCTGTGCGCTGCCGGTAGATCTTGCACTTCTTAAAGGGCCGGAAGAGGATTGTTTGGGCGGCCGGGTCGGGAGTTGGTGTGGTGGTCATTTTTTGAGGGTGGTGTTGTAGGTTGGGATAAACGTGGGGACGTCGAGATCGAGGGATGTTTGAGCGAGGCTGATTGCATAATCTAGTGTAGGAAGTCCCCAGAACTGCATTTAGATGTGGTTAGGATGGGAAGTACTAGCGTGACGCAGTTTAGACGCCAAGAATGGTTTTGAGACCTCTCAGCGATATACAACCACAACTTCCACGGCCGCGAATACTAAACTAGAAGGCGAAGGGGAGCGGAAGAAGGAAGTGGAGATCCAGAGGCAGTCGGTTTCGTTGGGCAAGCTGCAGGAGATCGACCTAGGGACAAAGCGCGAGACAAATACTCGGGCGAAAAGACGGCTGGGCGGCCGGAAGAGGGGGTCAAGAAGCTGCACCACTCCACAACACCACGTCTGTCCCAGCCAAAAAACCACGCAGCTCCAAAGCCAATCCCCCCCTGCGATTCCTCGATCCCAACTTAAGTCACAACAGGAGTCAAAACTTTCGAGTTTACTTGATGTCGAGCCGCCACGAAAACTCTACAGCTCCCGAGACAAGCTCAAGAGAAACTTCTCCATTTCGAGAACTCTAAAAACTCACATTTACTCTCTCTGAAGCAATATGTAACTCTAACATCAAGTTCCTACCGAAACTCCACCATTCCAAGGCTAATCGCACATTGCAAGTCCTCAATTCAAGTTACAAACTCGTAAGTTCCTCTAACCGCGAACAGTCCCACCACCACAAGTCGTTGAAGCCACCAAAGTAAAAGAACCATGCCCCACCGTACATCCCACTGCATGTCTCACCGCATCTCCAACCACTCCAGTCATGCCAAATCGTATAACTTCTTTTCGCGTCGCTCGTTTATAGCTTCCTTTAATAATCCCCCTTAGCATTACTCCCCCTTGCTTTTGTAAAAAATCATATCGAATTTTATAGGATTTAATTATCGATTATCTTTTAAGTCGGGTCGCTATTATTAACGCTTATTTTAATAATAATTATAGTACTAATTATAATTATTATTTCTTTCGTAGGTTTATTATTCTTATTTAAACTCGTATATCTAATTATTAATGCAAATTATTTATTTAATTAAGGTAATAATATCCGCTATCAAGGACTTGATTTAAGTAAGCCCTAAGCGGATGTGTTTTTTGAGTCTCTTTTTATAATAACTAAAAAGGAATTGCAAGTTCTAATTAATTTTATTAATATATCTATGAAATTTTATAACGTAAGTAATTATATTACTAATTCATTTTAAGCTATATAAAAGAGTCTTATTATTTTAACCTCGTTAATATTACTAAATATACAATGTATTTTGCATTTAAATTCGTTCTAGCTCTTAAACATAGTTTTTATTATAAGTATATTTCCACGAGCGTTTTCATTTTCGAAGTCGTCCCTAAAGAATAGTTCGACTTATCGCATGATTTCGCCCTAGAGGTACAAAGTAATCCAAATATAATAGCTTTTTATAATAAGGAATTTATTATTGTTAAAGTACTAATAAAATTCGACCTAAAGTAAGAAAACCTTAAGTTCCTTATAATTATTAATAAAAGTATTAAAAAGCTTAACTCGTAAGGTTTTCCCAAGCTTAGTAATACGTCGAGTGAGTATATTTACGTCGTCGTAATAAGACTTGCCCTTAAAAAAAGAATAAAGTATTAATAGTATTAATTAACGGGCTAGTTACTTGCGCGGGTTTTCTTAAAAGAGATATAGCGTACGTAAGTCAGTATTTCTAATAAGAAGATGCTTAAAGTATAACGGTCGTATATTTGTAAAGCTTGCTTTATAAAGATGGCAATCACGTGTAACAGTGGCCTTATATATTAATACATAATATATAAAGATAATAAGAGTCTCTTAAAATCTATAATTAAGTAAGAAAGAAGGTAAGGAGAAAAGAACTTTATATATAAAGAGAAAGCGCTATAAAGCTAATTAATCTTAGTAAAGCTTGATTAGCTAGTATACTAGAAATAAAGCTTTAAGCACTCTTAACTATTATACTACCCCCATTCTTAAAAAACCTAGTCCTCGAGTGTTAATTTATCTCCTTATTGTCGGTCGAACTCGGGTGGTACCACGTATTCAAAGTAGAGTCGACTCTGAATTGACACATTAAAGGGGTAAAATCCTGTGTGGCAAAATGTGTATTCAAGGGAAGGAGAGCTCTCGTACAGAGCTCTCCTTAAATGCTCGATAAGCGAGCATGTGACTAGAGCGTGACGATTATTAAACCAACACTTATTATCATTAACGTTATCGTAATTATTAACACTATCTTCTTACGCTTTAATTTATTTAAGTAGCTTAGTAAGGGGTCTTACATACTTATAGGTAATTAAAAAAAATCCCTAATTTTATACGAAATATACTTAAGATTAAAAATGTTATACTAATTTAAATTAACGTCTTAATTAAGCCAAGTAATACGATAAAAAAGAATCTTGCCTTTCTTATACAGTCAGACTGCTTCAAACATAGTAAATTTACAAACCTTAAAAAAGTGGAGTTTTTTTTAATTGAAAAGTTACGCTTTATAATATAAAGTTATTTGACTTCTTAGCATTTTTAATTTTATTATATAATTAAAAAGTTATAGCTAAATATATCACAAAAAAAAGTTTTTCAAAATTTTTGGCCCCCTTAGCCTTAGCGATAATATAACTTTTTATCACTAGGCCCGATTTGGACAAAAGTGGGTCCGTTAGAACGCTAGTAATTAGGTGCGTAAGATGGATTAAACGGACTTATATAATATAGAAGTTTAAGAATTAATTATTTTTAAAGTTTTAAGACTTAAAATTAAGCGAGTTAAAATATCTTTAACTTTAACGTTAATTTTACTTTGATATTATTACGACTACACTACCACGCCACTAATTACTGTTTCTAGAGCTATTATGGCTCCTTCGAAACGTAATAGAGGTACGGAAGGGGGTGGAAAGTGGGTCTCGCCCACCCTTGTACGACAGTAAGGTTTTCTTCCAATTAACAGTCTGAAATTCTAGAATTTTCTCCATAAGTTTCCTTATATGTTAAGGCAAAATACTTGGGGTGGGCGAGACCCACTTTCCACCCCCTTACGTACTACCCTCGCTAAATCACCTCTAAATTCGCCTATTCGGCCAATTACAAAGCGGCTTCGTTAATAAACACTAGAATCCTCTACTATAGTTCCCCTACCCTTACGGCCGACAAAGCTTGTTATTACTTCTACGCCTACTACTTTTAATAGTAGTTAAGTCGACGAATTAGAATACGAGGAGGAAAATAGAGTTCGAATACTTAGTAGCGAATCAGAGAGTGAGGAAGAAGAAGAAGATAATAATATAACTTACGTCAACGAGTTTTTAGATCAAGATCTTAAAGAATTAAGCCCGGATAGGCTAGACAAGGAGGATATTAACGAATCAAATATTAAGAGAGAAGTAGACGAAGAGATTAAAACCTCTAAGTCCTTTTATTAGTTAATAATCGATTCAGATAGTAATTTGAGTATACCTTCTGAAAAAGTAATTAATACGCTAACTCTTAATAAGTGTTTATTTTATTTCTTTTATTATATAATTAACTAACTTTTAAATTAGAATCTAAAGGCTCTTATAAGAGTAAATTAGTTTCTCTTAAAGATAAGAGTTTAAATACTCGTAAACGAGCTAGACGTGCTCAAAAGGAGATAAATCGACAAGTCTCTTTATAAAAGCTTCCTTAAAAACCTTCGAATCAAAAGCTAATAACTTAACAATCTCTTATCACTTTTTTTACGCCAAAAGCTCTACTAATACCTTCACCGCTATTACCTCAAAAAGAAGAAGAAGAAGATATATTCGAAGACATCGATTTTAGCGACGACGAAGATTCTGAATTCGACGAGCTTATTAAGGAAGAAATAAGAGCTAAAGATAACTCTATTAAGTTAAGCGATCTTAACGATATAGAGTTTATTAATAGTGGACGACGCGAGCTCTTATTAGACTCACTTATTAGAGACGCTATTAATATGGGTGCCCCAGAGCTTTCAAAGCTATTGAGTTATAGAGAGGTTCTTAACTCTATTAAAAAACAACTTAATAATAAGTATATTAAGCTTTTACTTCGCTTACACTTCGACTACTACTTGATTTAAACTTACGTTCAAAATATCTTAAAAAAGAGTCTACGTAAAGGTAGAATCGAAGCCTTTTTACTCGTCGGCGAAGCGAACAATCTTACTAGAGGCGGAAAAACACTTGCCCGTAAGATTAGAGTTTTATTTCTTTATTATTAAACTTACAAGTGTTTACCTCTTGAAACTCAAGGTAGCAAGTAACAAAGTCAGTCTTATTTAGATAACGAAGACGTCTTTCAAGCTTATAAGACTTAGTTATTAGCTCAAAAGCTCGCTACGGTTACGCCAAAGGGATTTCGACACGCCCTTAATACACAAATTATACCTTGACTACTCGCTTTCGCCAAGAAGAATAAGAAACCTCTTTTAAGTAATACTACTAGTATACGTAATAAACTTAGTAAAAAACTAAAGGATTAGAAACCTCTTAATAAAATAACTACTTATAAGTGGCTAAATCGACTTAGATTTTACGTTACTAAAGAAAAGAAAGGAGTATACGTTAATGGCTATAAGAGAGAGGACGTAATCGAATATCGATAAAAAGAATTCCTTTTACAAATAGAGAAGTTATAGGCTCTTTCTATTAACTACGAAGAAGACGCTAATGAAGTATTATAACTTATTATACTTGACTTACCCTTAAGAGAGAAAGAGTATGTTATTTACTACTACGACGAGAGTTACTTTCACGCTAAAGAATACTCTAAGTGAATTTAGCTTAACGAAAATCAATAAAAAATGCCTTCTAAGTCAAAAGGAGGTCTTATTCACTGCTCTGACTTTATAAGTCTTAAAGGGAGGGTTACGATTAGTTAAAAAGACGCTCGGAAAATTATATACCCGGGGGGGGGCCACAAAAAGTCGAATATTAAGATATAAAGTAACTCTTAGAGCAAGTAGCAGAGGCTATTGATATATTCGAAGAAAAGCACCCTAATAAAGTAGTTGTCTTTGTTTTTGACTAATTAAGTGCTTATACTAGTAAGGGAAGTGGAGCTTTAAACGCTTTTACTATGAATCTTGGAGAGGGGGGAGCTCCTTTACCTTAGAAGGTAAATTTGAGTTATACCTTCCTATTTAAGAAGTACTAACTTATTATAAGATATATACTTTCCCCCTGATATTTCAGAGGCTAAGCGAGCTCGGGGGATTGAAGGTACTCGCTAAGAGCTTAATTATAAGGTTAAGAAGATTATTAAGGTGCTAATTGAGGGGCACCTTAATAAGAAGCGAATTAAGAAGACTATTATAAAAGAAGTATTAAAAGGTATTAAATAAATACTCGCTGAGAGAGGTTGTTTACTACTTAGTAAGTAATTCTTAAAGATTAAATTAAAAATACTAATACTTTATAAGTAAAAAGTGTTCTATTACTAAGTGTATTAATAAGGTGTGGTGCAGAAGTGGAGCATAGAAGTAGGTGCTCTCAAAGAGGGTGGTGAAGTTGTCTGATTCTGTAAAAGGAGGCTCGTAGGGAGTAACTGACTATATACACGAATAGGGGCTGCTGACTCAGCAGTGCCATGGTGCCGCATGCCCGTGCCTGTACGACATAAGGTAAAAAAGAGTTATACTAGTATTCTTTCTTAGCCTTTAAGGAAGCTACCTACTTGTTATTTAGCGAGAATTCTCGCTAGCTATAAAGACTTCTTCGAACAAAAATCAGCTTTAGAGGAGCTACTCTCGGCTAGAGGCCATAAGTGTCTCTTTATACTAAAGTTTCACTATGAGCCAAACCCGATTGAGATGTATTAGGCCTATTGTAAGAACCTTTATCGATAAGTGTAAAAAGAAACCTTTAACGACGTACGTATATTACTTTTAACTTACCCTTTTAGATTTATTTACTTACTTCTTTTACAGGCTTAGTAAGTTACTTTTAAAGCTCTAAATTCTTGTCCTCTCAATACTTTACGGCGATATATTAATAGAGCTTTACGCTTTATGGATACTTACCGAAAGGGGCTTAGCGTTAAACAGGCAGCTTAGTGTGTTAAAAAACAAAGTAGCTATAGAACTATATTAAAAAAGTAGATGAAGGAGTTCGATATAATTCCAGAATGTTACGGCTAACAAGAGGTTGATACGGCGAGTTGACTCTAGCTTTGTATTTGGGCCTCTAACTACGCTCAGAATCGAGAAGAAAAGACAAAAAGGAAAGGAGAGCTCTTCGTAAGGGAGGGCTCGAGTATATATATATAAAGGACCCTCCTAATGAGGCCTAGCGCAGTCGAGTGCTATTCACGTCAACATGTCGCAGGCTCGCCACTTAGTCTTCCCTATTAGGCTTAGCGCCGTCGCATAGCCAGCGATGCTACGAGCCCGTGTCGGTTAGAATACGAGGCGCATCGTAAGTCGTAACACGTATAACTTAAACGTTAATAGCTAAATAGAAGTAACAAACTAATATATTAAGTAGCGGCTTCGCCCTTTTTATTATTATTACTAGGACAATTAGAGTAACCTCTTACTAATTATAAATATTACTTAACTAACGTTATTACACGAGTCCCTAAGCCGTTTGTCTCCTTTCTAGCTACTTAACAGCTGTTACGGCTGGCCAAAGGTTGATACGGCGAGTAGACTCAAGCTTTGTATTTGGACCTAAGGCTACGCTCAGAATCGAGAAGAAAAGACAAGGA
>MU270672.1:2177-38349 GCA_021432625.1 Leptodontidium sp. 2 PMI_412 | reverse complement strand
TGATTTGGTTGTTAGACTCGATGTAGTTACTAATATGTATAAATATTTATAAGTTCCCTTAAAGGGTGCTTGTAATCTGCATCGTAGCTGTGTTGTCCGAATAACCTCGATTCGGTAGGCGGTGACCCACTGGCAGTACCCAGACTTCTCGCCAAATCGGGAAGTGCAGCACCGCAACACCCACCTTTGATCAACCATATCTCCCACCACAACGCCTATACTGTAATATGAATGAGTGTAGCATTGCTTCTAAGTAATTTTGGATAGAAAACATACCTTAAATCCCAAATCCCATCCTGACCCTCACCCTATATTCCCCTTTCATAAAAATCGTATCTACAAATTGGCGGATAAAGCAACTTAATTGGCAATTAATAGATGAAATCAATTCAAAACGAAGCAATTCAACTTTGGGCAGGCTTACAGAAATGCGCCAACTTATGATTCAAACATTGAGAAGATTCGCCTAGGCATTGGACTGAGAAGAGGTTGGACGCTATTCGACACTGAACCTCGCAAATGCCCAAATCAAGTGTATACCAAAAGCTAAACGGATTTTGTAACCAAATCTGCGATGTGTAGCCTACCGCCAAGGGTCCTGGGAGTCTTTGCCTCGCCTTCTCATACAGCTAAGGCCTCATGTGAACTCAGGCGCTCGTATGACCTTTCCCAAAGGGTTAATCTATGCGAAGCATATAATTATGTATATAACGTCGAGTACCCCCATTCCGCCTACCTCGCGTAATTTCAGCGCTTTCTATTTAACACTTAATAACTCTATATTACGTTAACTTCTATATAAGATATTATGGAATCAGAATCTCCTTCCGATTCTAATTCTATAAGTATAATTTAACGATCTTTAGCTATAATTTGAGCCTCTTAAATAGCACGTATTATCGTAAACTTGGAATTTGGACTAGTTTAGACTTTCCTCCTTTTCCTTAGTCTCAACTACTCTAACCTCTCCTCTAACTCTTTAATCTTTATATTTGTCTTCCCTAATTCGTAATCCTTTTTGTCAATTCCCTTCACAATCTTCTTAAAGAGTAAACGTTAAGTTAAAAGTTAGTTATATGATCCGCTCGCTAAGGTATATATCTATAAATAAAGGTCTTTCCTAGCTCTAAGTGTATGTACTTGAATAAAAGTACTAGAAGGCTCCGGAGATAGTATTAGTACTTTCTAGGGCTCTTAAAGGCCAGGGCTATCGATTTATTACTATTTTCTAGTAATAATGGGCTTGTTAAGGGTTTAGCTATAAATACTAGTTATAATTTAATAGTTCTTTATCTAGATTTAATATTAAAAGGAGTAATAGTTTCTTAACGTGCCTTTTAGTAATAAATAAGGAAGTTACGCTTACTAATTAATATATAATCGATTAAAGAACTTAATTTGTGAAATTCTTTTTAGTAAGCACGCTTTAAAGTAAAGAAAATCGTCAAATCTAAAGGTTATAAGACGTGCGACGTATATATAAGTAAATATAATAGAAATATATTGTTTTCAAGGCACTTCTAAAGGAATTCCGTAGTCTTATAACTCTCGTGGCCGTCTAAAATAAGGAGTCTTGCTAAATAATCACGTAATTACGTCTAAGGAATAAACACTTTCTCTAACTATTTAAGGGCTGTCTCATTAGTCGTCTACCTATTATTAGTTATAGTGAGGTGCTAATCGACAAATATGTCTAATTAAGATAGAAAATATTGTTGTTATACCGATTTTCCCTTGTAAATTACAAGAGGTTAAGTAAAGACTATTAATATAAAGATACACTTAATAATTAATATTTAAGTACGTGAGCCTGGCTGTTTTCCTTAAATCTTACGCTTTTTAGTGTGTCCTATAACAAATCTATTAAGACTATAGCCTTCTATAATACTAGCCTCGTCTATATTCTATCGTTAGCTGGCTAAAATTGCCTTAATAACTAGAATCTCTAGTTTTTAAAACTAAGGTTCAATAACATCAAAACAAGCGCAGTTAATACGTATAGAATCGACTTATATTAGCCTCTTCGTCTTTATAATAGGGTTCTGTGCCAGAAATTTGTAAATCTAGTGTCTTCTAAGTAGTAAGTAGTCTCCTTAAAGAGCTAAAAGCCTCTCTTTAAAAACCTTGATTTATATATACGTAATTCCACGGCCAAGAGACTCTTAAGTTAGAACCTAATTAGGCAATCGACTCTCTATTACTATAGGTAGCCTTTGCAAGTGGCTAGCGGCTTCTTAGTGTGATAAAGTCGTTACGTTACGGTCACGAAGTGTAGACTTTAGAATACCTCACTTAAGTGATGCCTTTCGCAAAGACTGCCATTTGCGATTTCCGCAAGTACACACACAATGTTATACTTAGTATATTGAGGCTTCATGATAAGCACAAGTGACATTCTAAGTTTGAAAAGAATTAATTAAAGAATAAAGGAATTATTAATTATTTAAGTTAGTGGGTAGAAGTGGCGGTGAGTTAAGCGAGGTGGGCGGAATGGGGGTGCTCGACGTTATATCTTAAGTCTCTGAACTTCTTAAAAGGCCAGAGATTAGCTGATCTAATACTTGTACCCCTTTGCCTACTCAGCAGTAACCTGCGATCAAGCCTACCATCCGCATCTCAGTACTAGCCACTCACAATAAATCCACCCACCTATCTCTTTCCATTCTAACTTTAACCCGTCAGCGTCGCAGTAGCCATGATAGAAGCAAGACAACTACAAGCAGACGAAACTCTCGCCGCTCCACCAGGACAATTCAGAAGCGGCAGTCCAGTCGAGGCAGTTACCACAGCAGTTGTGTAAGTCTCGCAGAATGTAGCGATTGTGCTGGAGGAACGGATCATTTCTCGCAAGCAGTTGTCTCTGTTGCAGTCTAGTGGCTTGGTGTTGGTGCGAGGCTTGAAGTGGTGGTGATCGTTGTGGTTGGTAAGCTTGACACAGAAGTAGAAGTAGAAGTCAGAGTAGTCAAAGTGGCACTACTAGAGGAAGAGGAAGAGGACGATGAACAATCTTTAAAAAGCCTAAAAAGAGAGGGAATATAAATAAGTAAAGAACTATAATCCGAGCTGCTAATCGAGATATACAAGTTACTCCTAGGACTTTTTATTATAGTAAGTAATATAATAATTAAGTTAAGATCTATTTCCTTTATTATTAATTATATTAAAACGATTAATAAAAAAATTAATAAGTTAATTTCTTGTTAAAATTTCTAAATTAAGCGAGTATAACAAATTTAATACTATAAACCCACTTTTATTAAGTACTTAATAGGTACTTATAAGTTAGGTTGACCTCGACCTCAACCTACCTAATCACGTGAGCCCAACCCAAACCCAACCCATGGGTTAGGTGGGTTAGGTATCCAATGGGTTGCCAAGAAAAAAAACGCAGCCTAAACACTATGTATATATATCCCCTCAGCAATGAGACGGAGGAGAGGATGCGTAGACTAACTACCAACAAACACAGCGTAACGTCTTACCCCCCCCCTTTGGCCCACCCCCGCCTTTAGCTTACCTCGCTTAATTTTAACACTTCTTATTTAAGACTTAATAACTCTATTTTACTTTAACTTCTATATAAGATATTATAGAGTCTGATTCTTCTCTTAATTCTAATTCTTTAGATTTAATCTAGCACTCCCTAATTATAATTTAAGCCTCTTTAATAGTATAGATTGTCACAAACTTAGAATTTGGACTAGTCTAAACCTTCCTCTTTTTCTTTGGCCTTAAGTGCTCTAATCTCTCTTTTAGCTCTTTAATTTTTATATTTGCCTTCCCTAATTCGTACTCCTTCTTATTAATCCCTTTTATAACCTTCCTAAAAAGTAAACGTTACGTTAGAAGTTAGTTATATGACCCGCTTATTAAAGTACGAATCTATAAGTACAAATCTTTCCACACCTTTAGAGTCTATAACTTAATTAAAGTATTAGAAACCTTTGAAGGTAGTATTAGCGTATCTTAAGGCTTTGGGAACGTTAGATCTATCGATTTATTACTGTTTTTTAATAGTAAAGGGCTCATTAGTAACTTAGTAATAAATACTGGCTATAAACCTGTAGTTCTCTACCCTAATTTAATATTAGAAGGTATAATACTTTCTTAACGTGCCTTTTAATAATAAATAAGAAAGTTGCACTTACTAATTAGTATAGAATCGATTAAAGAATTTAATCTTTATAACTTTTTCTAATAAGTACGCTTAAGTACGGAGAAAATCGTTAAATCGAGAGGTTATAAGACGTGTGATGTCAAGGGTTGCACCCGTGGAGCTGTCTTGGAGTACTCCAGCGACGTATAGGCCATTTTACGGACCGTAACAGACGGGGGGCGAAAACACGTGATATGTCGACGGACGGCCTTGAGCTGTGGCAAATACATGTGACGTCTGTAAGGGACACGTAGCCTGTTCGACGGTATATAGAGAGGTGAAAGCTCTGCCTTTGGACGGGCAATCGAACCTTCTTATATATAGAAAGCCTCTATAGCTCTAATCACGTGCATTGACTATAAGCCCTGACATTAGGTTCGATTTTCTACTCACTAGAATATAAGGGCCACTAACGGCAGACACTAGAATCGACAGACAATGGGAGAACCGGGACTAAACAGCTTACTAAGCGAGCTGCTTACATAGTTCTTGAAGTACGTTTAAGAGCAGTAGAACCTGTTAGCCGCTGCTTAAGAAGCTAAACGTTTACGGGTTACGGACGAAGAGAAGAGGGCCCAGGAGGCTCGTCTACGGATAGTCCGCAACGATAATAAGCCAGGGAAGGCTCTTCCCCTGCTATTAGAATACTATAGAGATATAGACAAGTTAGAGGCTTGGCTACAACAAGTACGGGCAAAGATCGAGGTCGACTATTACGGCTATATAGAGTTTGTTAAATTCTGGGCGCTTAACGAGTCGTTACGGGGCAAGGCGCTCCGTAAAATAGAAGTATAAGTCCGTGAATAAGGCACACCGGAGCTAGTAAACGGCTATATATTTTTGGATAGGATCGAATTCGTTTTTAAGGACCCACAGGCAAAGGAACGGGCGCAACGGAAGCTAGACGCACTCCGTTAAGGCTTAAAGGCATTCTTAGAAGTCTTTATAGAGTGGCAGAGCTTGTTATTAGAGTCTAGTGGAGGTTCCTAGCCGGACGACGTAAAGAAGGTGTCCTTGGACCGAATTCTTAGCAACAAACTCGTACAGGCTATAATTACAGTCCCCTCTTAGCCAAATTTTGAGAGTTACTACTTAATTCTTAAGGAAACCGACGACCGTTTAAGGGCTTATAAGGCTCGGACGACTAAGCCCAAGGACTCGGCCGCCCAGGGAGCCGCTCGGGCCCCTGAGGGACAAACAATAGATGTCACGCGGCCAGTTATAAATAATAAGAACTTCAACGGACCGTCGATCACTTGTAAGGCGTCCGTGGAGAATATAGACTAGGAACTAACACCCGCGAAGGTCGTAGTAGTCGGCACTAGACGTGCGAAATAGGCTTCGTAAGAGGAACGAGACAAGAGGCGCCGGACTAAACGTTATATTCGCTGCGGCGCTTTAGGCTATATAATCCGTGAGTGCCCGTACGGACGCCCGCAACGGCCTATAATATCGGACTTAGCCTATAAAGAGACAACTAAAGTAAAAGAGGTCGAGCCTAAGTTAGAAGAGGAAGAGCGCGGCTCTAAGCCAGAAAACTAGACGCTCCTATTAAAAAGCGCAGGCAGGAGCGACAAAGAGAACTGTTAGCAATAGACACTTAGAAAGAGTTTGAGTAAGAATATATAGACAAAAAGCCTCTTTTAGTCTCGGCTTTAGTAAATAGAGTAACTACTTCACAAGCCTTAGTAGACTTAGGGTGTTTAGTCTATAGAATAGTATTAGACCGTTTTGTCCGTTGTTATTAGCTTTCCTACGTACTAATTAAGCCTAGGGCTCTATAGTCTATTAAAGGGGTATTAAAAGACGCTATGTCCCAAGTCGTTTCCTTAGATTTAGATATTAAAGGGTATTAGCAAAAGTGAGTTTACTTATATATCGTCCCTAAAATAGAGGGCTACGAGATGATTTTAGGCAAGTCTTGGCTTCAGAAAGAACGAGTCTTGTTAAACGCTACCAAAGGATGCCTACTTTTTTAGGATTCTAGGCTAAAAGTCTATAACGAACTAGAGAAAAACTCGTACGACTATAAATAAGTCAGCGCGTCCGTTTACGGCTTTCTTACGGCTCGAAAACAAAGGCTATAAGTCTTTACGGCTAGTTTAGCGGACATTAATAAAGCACTAGCCAAGAAAAAGTATATAGACCCGCGAATAAAGCTCCTAGACTAAATCGGCCCGGAATTTTATAAGGCGTTTGACAGGTCAGAGGCGGACAAGCTACTAATCCACCGGAAAGGCATTAACTACGCGATTGAGCTCTTGCGGACGGCTAACGGGTCTGAGTAGACCGTACTATAAGGCCCGCTTTATAATATATCACGGGACGAGCTACTAGTGCTCCGTAAGACCCTTACAGAGTTACTCGACAAAGAATTTATTAAAGTGAGTAACTCTTTAGTAGTTGCGCTAGTACTTTTTATACGGAAGCTAAGGGGAGGTTTGCGGTTTTATTGCGACTACCGGGCGTTAAATAAACTGACCTATAAAGACCGCTATCCGCTACCCTTAATCTAAGAGACACTCAATCGAATTAAAAAGGCAAAATAGTTTACAAAAATAGACGTAATCGCTATGTTTTATAAGATACGGATTAAAGAAGGAGATGAGTAGAAAACGGCTTTTCGGACTCGCTTTGGCCTCTTTGAGTGGCTTGTCACGCCGTTTGGGCTTATAAACGCTCTAAGTATATTTCAACGATATATTAATTATACGTTCTAGGAGTTCTTAGACGATTTTATTTTAGCATATGTGGACAACGTTTTAGTCTTTACGGACGGTACCCGTGAGTAATATCATAAGTACGTCTGTAAAGTACTACGGAAGCTCTAAGACGTAGGGCTGTAGCTTAATATCGACAAGTGCGAGTTTAAAGTACAATTAACTAAATACTTAGGGTTTATTATCGAGGCAGGGAAGGGTTTACGGATAGACTTAGCCAAGATTGAAGCTATTCTTGACTAAAAGGTACTAATAAGTACTAAGGGCGTTCTTAGTTTTTTAGGCTTTACGAATTTCTATTGGCGTTTTATTAAGGACTTTTCACGGATTATAGCCCCACTTTATAAGTTAGTATAAAAGGATGCGGTTTTTAACTAGTCTAAAGAGGCAAACTAAGCGTTTAAACGACTAAAGTAAGCCTTTGTCGAAGCTCTAGTACTAGTACAGTTTAACCCTGATTACGAGACAGTACTAGAAACAGACTCCTCAGGGTATTGCTCTAGTGGGGTACTCTTATAAGTAAAAGGTGACGTTTTACAGCTTATAGTATTCTTCTCAAAGAAGTACACACCCGCCGAGTGTAACTACCTAATTTATAACAAGGAATTGCTGGCTATTATCTACTGTTTAGAAGAATAAGAAGTCGAACTCAAGAGCGTGGGCTAGTTTACGGTTCTTACGGACTATAAGAACCTCGAGTACTTTTCGACGGTCCGTAAACTATCTGAAAGGTAAATGCGCTAGTAGTTAATACTTAGTAAGTTTAACCTAGTAATCCGTTACTAGCCCAGAAAAAAAGGAGGCCTACTAGATTCTCTGACAAGGAGAGACTAAGACCTACCGGAGAAAGGCGACGAGCGATTAGACTATCAAATAGTACAACTAATCTTAGACGGAATGATTCAAGGGAACTCGATTTGCCTAGCGCTATTAGCTAGTATACTATTTCCTAAGCCGGGCTTAAAAAACTAACTAATAAAAACTACTCGTCTAGCACCTGCCGTAATCGCGCCTGCTCTAAACTAGACGTTTACGGATCGGCTACGGAGTCTTTAAGAGGAGGGAAAGGCTTAAGACAGGGACTTTAGACGTTTATTAGACGTTATACGCTAAGGAGATAAAGTGTTCCTAACTAACCTCGCTTCCCTAGTCAAAGTCTTAGTCTCTAACTATTCGTTAGACGAAAATAGTTATTTACAGTTCCGTGGCAGGCTCTAGGTCCCTGACTACGAGCCGTTACAGACTGTAATCGTACAAGAACTTCACGATTTAGTACTTACGGGTCACCCCAGTAAAAATAAAACGATTATAATAGTCTCTAAAGACTTCTTTTGGCTAAACTTATAGGCTACAGTAAAGCAGTTCGTCTATAATTATAGAGTTTACGGGCGGACAAAAGTCTAACGGGACTGAAAGTAAGGGCTATTACGTCCACTGCCAGTACTTAAGTAGTAATAGCAGGAGATATCAGTGGATTTTATTAGACCGTTGCCCTTAAGTAATAGCTTTAATATAATAGTAGTATTTACAGACCGCCTAAGTAAAGGAGTCCTACTTACGGCTTATAACTCGACTATTTCGTTAGAAGGTTTTATACAGTTATTTATCTCAACGTATTACGGGCTATATAGACTTCTAAGGGTAATAGTATCAGACAGGGGACCGCAGTTTATTAGGTAGGCATAGAAAACTGTCTGTACGTTATTACGGATTGAACGCCGGCTCTCTACGGCCTTTTACCTATAGACGGACGGTGCTATAGAAAGGATAAACACCGAGATTGAGGTATTATTACGCTAATAAGTTGATTATTAATAAGACGACTAGGTAGACTAGATACTAGTCGTTTAATTAGCGCTTAATAGACGGGACTCATTGACAACGGGCGTTAGCCCTTTCTTACTTAGTCACGGTTATCCGTTATAGACCGTAGACCCGCTTTCGGACGTAATAGTACCCGTAAATCTAAAGACGCTAATCTAAAAAGGGGAAGTAATAGTCGTAAAGGTCAAGGCAATTATAGAGTAAGCTCAGTTAGAGATAGCCAAGGCTCAATAAGACCAAGAGTAGCAAGCTAATCAGTCTCGTAACGTAACCCCAGTATATAAGGTTAGAGACAAGGTTTACTTACGCCTATAAAACGTACGAATAGAAAGGCCAAATAAAAAGCTTGACGACTGAGCCGCTAAGTTCACAGTCACCGAGGCCGTCAGTCTATCGAGCTATAGGCTAAATACGCCTCTAGGAATTTATAACGTTTTTAACGTCGATTTACTACGGCCCGCTACGGACGACCCGCTACTTAGTTAGGTCATTGACGACCTGCAATTACCCGCGATCTTCGTAGACGATGTAGAAGAATAGTTAATAGACTATATACTCCGCGAAAGAACAAAGAAACTACTTAGTCGGGGTTCTCGTACTCGCTTAGAGTACTTAGTTAAATAGTATGGCTTTGCCAAACTAACCTAGGAGCTAGTAATAGTATTACAGGAAACTATAGTACTAGACATCTATCTCCAAGGACGGGAAGGGGGGTAATGTCAAGGGTTGTACCCGTGGAGCTGTCTTGGAGTACTCTAGCGACGTATAGGCCATTTTACAGACCGTAACAGACGGGGGGCAAAAACACGTGATATGCCGACGGACGGCCTTGAGCTGTGGCAAATACATATAACGTCTATAAGGGACACGTAGCCTGTTCGACGGTATATAGAGAGGTAGAAGCTCTGCCTTTGGACGGGCAATTGAACCTTCTTATACATAGAAAGCCTCTGTAGCTCTAATCACGTGCATTGACTACAAGCCCTGACATGTGACGTATGTGTAAGTAAGAATAAGAGGTAGATATTATACTTGAGGCACTTCTAAAGGAATTCTGTAGTCTCGTGGCTCTTATGGCCGTCTAAGATAAGGAGTCTTACTAAATAATTACGTGGTTGTGTCTGAGGGATAAATACCTTTTCTAGCTACTTTAAAGCCGTAGTATTAGTAGTCTACTTATTTTTAGTGGCTATAAAGTGCTAATTATTGAATATCTCTAATTGAGATAGAAACTATTGTTGTTACACTGACTTTCCCTTGTAAATTACTAGTAGTTATATCGAAACTCTAGTTATAGAGATACACTTAATAATTGTTGTCTAAGTACGTGAACCTAGTTGTTTTACTTGAACCTTACGTATTTCGACACTCCCTATAATATATTTATTTAAACTATAACCTTCTATAATACTGGCTTTGTCTATATTCTATCGTTGATTGGCTAGAATAGTTCTAATTGTCGGAATATTTAGTTTTTAGAACTAAGGCTGTATAACTTTAGACCGAGCGTAATTAACACATATAGAATCGATATATATCTGCCTCTTAGTCTTAAGAATAAGATTACGAGCTAAAAATCGAGTTATTTAGTGTTTTCCGAGTAGTTTGTGGTCCCCTTGAAGAGCTAGAAGCCTCTCTTTAAAAACCTGAATCTGTACGTGCGTAATTCTATAGCCAAGAGCCTCTTGATTTAAAATCTAATTAGTTAATCGTTCCTCTATGACTATAAGTAGTCTTTGTAAGTGACTAGTAGCCTCTTGACGTAGTTGAGTCGTAGTGTTGCGGTGACGGAGTGTAGACCTCGGAATACCCTACTCAAGGGATGCCTTTCGTACTGACTTGCTATTTGTAATCTCCTTAAGCGTACATATAATATTATACTTAGTATATTAAGGCTTTATAATTAAAACAATTCACATTCTAAATTTTAGACAAATCGATTAATGAATGAGGATATAATTAATTATTGAAATTGAGAGGTATAAGTAGCGGTGAGTTAAGCGAGGTGGGCCAAAGGCGGGGGTGGGCCAAAGGGGGGGGTGAGACGTTATCCGTTGACCTTCTGCTGCCTAACAAGGCCAATGTTCTTCCGTACCTGGCAGGCACTGAACCTGCTCCGCCCCGATATGCTCGTGCTATGTTGATGTTTGGCAACGCCAAGGAGCCGTACATGCAAGAGTGGATGGTTGGACCTCTGCCGATTTCGAGCCAGACGAAGGCTCAGCCACTCACTTTCTTATCCACTAGGAAGTCGGATAACAAGCTTCGTGTCTATAATTCGGATTTCGAAGCAGCGAGGAAGTTTAACGAAAAAATCAAGTCACAAGCCGCCAATGCTATCAAAACCCTGTGGAATGTGGTACGCCGAGCATTTCGTGAAAACCACAATAGCTGTTGCTCTCATAAGACATGCTAACTACTAGCCGCTAGAACCCTGACGCAGTCTCGATGACCACCGTTTCGCCTACCCAAGTGGACAGTGGCAACGTTACGGTATGGCAAGGATTTATAGCGAGTCCGTCAGGTCGATATGACACAGGCACACTGCTTCCATTAGGCCTCTACGTCAAATCAAACATGACTGGTCGCGATCCGTCAAAGTGGAAGATTGAGGGTTGGCTTTACAATAATATCTTTTACAAAACTACAGACGAATTCAACAAGGCACTCTCCTAGTCTGGTTTTGAAAAGCTGGGAATGGTTACCGACGGCTCGTGGGCACAGCTTGACAAGCAAGGAGACGCCTTTCCCTTTGATGACCTTCCTCCACCAACTTCGGTCCAGCCTGGCCCAAAGAGATTTTCATTTGACGCAAACGAGACTATGTGTCCTGGAGTAAGTCGCCATCCGCACCAAACGACACTCCAATCTTGGTTGACTGACTCAAAAAGTGAATTTTACCTTCTACATCACTGTGAGCCAGGATATGGGAGTCAGACTGTTTGACCTCAAATATAAGGGAAAGAGAATTTTGTACGAGGTAATGTGGCCCCTGCCTTTAATTCTTAAATTCTTTGGTAGTTAAGGGAAAATGGGCAGCATACGAGTATGGGGCTATTATACAGGTCGCGGCGAAAACTATAAAGAATTTAAGGACTGAGCTTTAAAGTACATCAATGTTCTCACATCTCTCACTTGATGTCCACTAACATCCTCTTGACTTTCCTAGCAACGTGATGGCCCCTGTAGAGTTGGACTCGAGTAGACCGACAGACGAGAGCATTGTCACAAGATTGAGAACACCCCCTTCTACCCATTTGTCAGCATCCGCAATGAACTCCTTAGCCACAAGTTTGGCTTCGTAAATTTTAGCCAATTCGCCACTGTCCCATATCCCCTCTCGCGGGTTCAATGACCGGAGCAAGCATATTGCCCTTTTCTGGAGGTCGGCGTGCTCGGAGAAGGCGCACACAAATGCTAAAGGCGGAATAAGATCGGCGTTGAAAGTGAACCTTGGTTGTGCTGGAAAGGGCAACGACAATGCTATTAGCTCAGCTTGCACCATGATTTCTTCCGAGTCCGTTCGTTTCAAATCGTTGTTGAAGTAAGGACCCTTCTTCATGATGGCAGACCAGACCTTCCGGTGTAGGGACAGGACCATCGCTTCCTTCAACTCTTCCTCAGAGGACGTTCTCTTCAAAAGGTCTGAAATGAATAAGTCGAAATGAATAGTCCAGACGTCGAATCGGTCGCGAAGGATTTGGTACGCAAGATCGTATTCTTCCATCCCTTCCCATGCCTCGCAATCTATAGCGCTCGAAGAGTCGCAGCACTCATCGCTGAGGCTGGGGTCGGAACAGTCCATTATGGAGTCAAAGTCTATGTCAATTCGGTTCAACTGTTCCTGGGCCTCCTCGATACTGCTAAAAGGCCGAGACATGTCGCTCGTATGAGTAGGACGAGTGTAGAAACTGAGTTCGGATATGGAAATAACGTGATCATCCATGAAGATGTGAGCATCTAGCCCAAGACGTGAGAACATGTCGGCAATATCGCAGAGCTGGCCAAAATCACCACTATCCCTTTTGAGTTTCTGGAACGATGTAGCTCCTACTGTTGCCGAATCACATAGGACCATGGCAGAGGGACGCCGAGAGCTGAGGAGCCTTGAGCCGGCTTGTAAATGTCGAAGCGCCTCTCCGTATTGACCTCGCATGTTCTCAAGGCAAATAAAGATGAGACAGCAAACAAGGGTAATCTGGATGCTGATGGGGGATGGGTCTGACATGACCGCTCCAATATGCTTTATTGCGCGATTGTACTCCTGAATAGCAAAGCTCTCGCAGCTCTGGCCGTCTGATGGGCCGAAGTCAGGGGAGCAACGCCACAAGAATGATCTATGGGCTGCACCGAGGGCCATTAATGCGTGCTTGATGGCGTCCACGCTGTGGCTAAGTGGTAGCACATAGTTACACCAGAAACGAGCCGCCGAGGTTGAATTGGCTATGGCCTTGATGGTGTGTTCTTTGACATGATAGAAGAGAAATTTCTGAACTTGACTGCCAATAATACCTGGCGACACTGATAGAGTTTGGATCGGCGTCTGAAGCGTACTGTTGGCCGATTTGTGTAGACGATGGGTCTTCTGGCGACGTATTTTAGGCGGTTGAGTGGGAAAATTGTAGCCGCCGCATACTTGGCGATCCTGCCTGCAGCGCCGGCAGGTCGGTTTCTCCTCATCACATTTGAGGTAACGGAACCTTTAGGAGTCAGAGAATAGAAATATACATAATTATTAGGTATTCTGGCAGCTCACTTACTATTCATGCCAGGCAAGGTCAGTATAAGCATTATTTAGTAGTAATAAATATACGTGTAGTATAGTATCCATAACAAGTCACACATCCCGTCCTGACCTTCGAGACGCTGGCTCTTGTCCATTTTGGTTTTTGAGGCCCATCGTCAGATTGTGGTCTAGTAGTCGCGCTCATTTTGTCGAATAAAAGCACATAGATGTGACAGTAGCGAGCGTGAGATCTGGGCAATATCTAGCCAGAATTTAAGGTTGCATAGCCGGCAGGCTGAGTGGTGGAGCCAAACCGAATCGGGGTCACCGAGCAATCCTTGGCCGGCAAGAAGTCATGCCGAGGTGGATCCACGGAGTCCGCAACTATCACGGATATTTAGGCGAGACTCATGCTGAATAGCCCTGTACTTCTCATCCCAAAATCTCATTTTGAACCCCTGCCCCCGTCACACGGAGTAGGGGGCAGAGCAAGTTTCGACTACCAAGACCTAGGACACCCCGGCCCTGAGTGATGCTTACGGCGACCCCGAAACTTTCGAAAAAGGGGGCAGATCTCTTCTCGGTAGATCATTAATGTGTCCTTAAAGTCCTGTAGACTTGGCTTCTAATCAAGTCTGATCAAGTTCCTTGTGAGATAGGCAGCATCTCGAATATCTCTAGTCATCCTATTCGCCTCCTGCCGGACCATGGAGAACAATACTTCCGCTCCCCATAGCGAGTACGTCGAGTTGAAAGTCGTGGGTAGGATGAGTGGGACAAGCTTCGAGTGTCTACCCTTAGCAGAAGGAAGAAATCCCCTTTATTCTCCATATGGCAAGGATGGTCAGTGAGGCCGCTCATCATCAACAAGACTAAAATTGATATGGTCGTTAGGGTCTGCTGAGACACATTTACCACAGTCTCCAATCGGAGCCAGAGAGGATGCATTTTCAACTGATGGTGATCGAGGTCTACGACTGCATAGAGAATTTCGCCCTGCAAAACAACTACGGAAGTTGCTCATTAGTGGCATGGGTCGGTGGCTCTTGACGGCGAGTTTGATAGTGTGTCTCTACGTCACATTATGGCATTATTCCAGCAAAAAGGTCATGACCAGTGCCAAGAAACGAGTGTTCAATGCAATCGTGACTGGGTTGTCCATTGCGTTGGGTTTAAGTATTTCCAGCGGGTTAAAAGCTATGGCTTTGGAACTCAGGTGGTGGATCCTCAGCCGCCAAAGGAGATCGTTACGTGAGGTAAAGTCGATTCCCTCAACAAATATAAAGGGGATACTATACTAATATTCGCCAGGTGGATTTAATTCTACATTCTGGTAGCCCTAGCGAAGTGCTCATGCTTGCCCTCGTTGCGCCTCGCCTGAAAGTCATCGCCTGCGTTGTCATGTGGCTTCTTTTAAATATTGTCAGGCCGGATATCTTTTTAATTATATACGCTTTTCTAACACCTTATAGGCCTCACAAGTCGGTGTCGCCACACTTGGGCTGACCTATTCTACTGATACGAACAACAATTTCGCGCTCACCTCTCCTGGCAACGTTTCTATTGCAAACATGACCAGTATCACGACTGGCAAAGTTGTTTCATCACGCTCGCAGGCGATTAGTGCGTTGCAATATACTGTCAATAGGTATGTTTACACTTATTTATGCAGTTTATAAAAATCATCGACCCTTTATACAAATACTTATATTTAATAGCTATGGCACGATAGCGCTTGCCTATAATTTCCAGGATGTCTCAACTATACCCGCTCCCTTTACGTTGTTATCAACAACCACTCCAGACGTTTATTATGGGGAAGACTACTACCAGTATGTCTTCTATGAATCAACACCAGACGATAGTGCTGGTCCAGCATCATCGATTGCAACAAATCGTTCTATCAATTCAAATGGCACATGTCGCTCTTGGCCGGTCATACAGGGCGGAAACGGTACATCACAGACCATCACAATTCTACTGGACTCGAATGGCACTACAGCCGGAAGATTCATCCCTACCATTGGCGGCGATACGCAAACAACATACATTACACGCCTAAGTCAAAGCTGTGGAATAGGATGTAGTCAAATCTTCGCACTAGAGGCATCGCTCACGAATCCATGGTACTACGAATGCAACGTGTCCGTATCGCAGGTAGCCAATGCCACACGCCCAGAACATCAAGCTGGACAGGATCTTCAGGACATGGCCTCTGCAGCGATTGCCCTTCAAGGGTACGAAGCGTCTTCCCTCTCGAATGACACTGATCTGCAATTTCAGACATATCCCGGCGAATCCATCTACGGCACCCCGCAAAACGGCAGTAGTGAAAGCATGGCTCTCCTCATGGCACAATTTGCGATTGGTGCTGTCGCCGTTACTGCACAGTTCGCTCCTCCCATCACTCTTCCAGGCAATCAGCCCTTCATTGGGCTGGTGCTGAATGTGAACGAGTGGAAATACGTGCATCTTATTCTGGGGTTGATAGCAGGAATCCAGCTCATGCTATCGTTGGTATCTGCGTTCGTGGCTAACAGGGTCGTGGTCAAAGACAACAGCCACTTGGCGATCGCGAGATTGTTACGCCCCATTGTGGACAAACTTGGCGCGTCAGGCACCATTGCCAATGCGAAGGAGATCTGCGATGCTCTTGGAGACGATAAAAAATACGTATATGGCATCCATCAAACTTCGTCCGAGAATCCTTTTCATCTCGAGATAGGGGAACTGCCCTCAAGGCGACCCTTTCCAAAGGGAATGTACGATTAAGTTGTATGTTAGTTATGTAATCTTTCTGCCACACGTTTCCCAAAATGTAAAAGAAAAAGAAAATCCTGACAATTATTAAATTTCGAAATTCCCGTAGACCAATTTTCTACAAAGTAGATAGTTATTTGCTAAGCCTACCAGACCGAAAATACTACCAGTGGAGGACTTTGGGAGAAGCCCTTATTCTTTGATTGTATGTCGTACCAAGCCAACTATCAAATCGCTTCGAAGGTTCATACTAAGACACCAAGTATGACCATACTTGGAGTGTGCTTGCAACAAGACCCCTCTTATGCGTCTCTTCTGGCCCGCTTTTCACTCCGGCCTTCCGTGTTTGATTCCGTTCCATTTCCAGTAATTGTCCCAACAGTGGCCCCTTTTCTGCTCCTCTTCCGGCTTAGACCCTCCCCATCTGATTCCGTCAAAATTTCAGATACCTAGCTAATAGTCTTTTATCCTGTCTTCAGCCGTCTCTCGCGGCTCTGTGGTCGCAGGTGCCTTGTGCAGACCCTCCAGAAGCGATGCCCTCTGTGGGTGCAGGTAGTTCCATAAGTTAGATAGTTCGGGGCTCGGAATCCTGGACAACATATCTGGAGAGATCGCAGAACCGGTCAGCAAAGCGAGCGGGTCCGCGAGACGTGGATGTCGTTTTTCTATCTGGATTCGGGGCGGATCGATCGAAGGGAAGGCTTCTTTAGACCAAAACAGTCAACTAAATGCACGAACGGGGATGGTAGAGCTCACTTCTCGGCGTGTCATCGCTTTGATCTGTATCTAGGCTACCGTTGCCTAGTCCAGCAGTGAAGACCGGTATGGTATATATAACAAGAGGGTCGGTGGGTGTTGTTCACAACTTGGGTGGCTTGCTTTACTACGCGAGCTGTGGGCGTACAAGCTCGTGTCGATGAGGTCGAAGCAGTAGTAGTGCTCGCTATCGTTGACGTTGTCGTTGTCGAAGTTGTGATGTTTAAACGGCGCACTTCAAACCAAGAGGAGATTTTGTATTGCCAGTCTTCTAGGTTTTTGGGTCTCCCGTTATACGGAGAGCTCGACCGAGAACTCTGTACTCGCCATTTTTTATTTCTGTGCTATCGGAGAATTGGGTTGATGGGAAAGCGTACTTCCCACCAGTACTTCTCTATATAAGTGGTTAGGTGGAACTTGGCTCTGGAATTTCTGCTCTTGAGGCCGAATGATTGAACTTGTGGAGGTTGCTTTGCTTACAGGGTACATTCTGATCGGAAAGGAAGCGATACCTCTGTTCAAAGGATCTGGCATTGTTTTGATGTGGCCGACGAAATTGTTTTGTCCAGGAACTGCAGGGTAAGTCCTATCAGCCGTGCTCCAATTCCTCGTCACAATCTGCCCATGAAAAGTCAGCTTAAAGATCCCTGGGGAAGCAAAGAACGCAAGAGTCTTCTTACATCAAAAGAAACCTCCATCGTGGACCAAAGCAGATTGAAATAAGGCCATGGAGCATTGCTCGAGAACGAATTAAGAAGGGCAAATGAGTACACATCGCCATCCTTTACTTCACTGTTGCCATATGAGGCAGGACAGAATACTCGCGTTCCATTTCCCAGATGTCCATCTTGTATATGCTGCCATACACCCCTGTTTCTTTCAAAGTCAGACTCAGAAACACAATATGAGCAGGAGAAAATTACCCATGTAAGGCACCTTGAAAGATTCGCCAGTAGTTGAATTGATGGAAATAGAGCCCCCATAAACAGGAAGCAGAGTACCATTCAATCCCGTTGGCTCTTGGAAGGTGACGGAGAAGGTAGCAGAGCTTCCTGCTGCGATCGTAATTTCCTCGGAAGAGATCTGGACGCTGGCATACGTTCCCTCACCAGCGAGAATGGCTGGATGGTAATACTCGGTCCATGCAGGATACAGGGTTCTTTTTGTCTGACTTGTCGTACCTGGCATGTGATGGTAGCAAACCGAGTCTCCTCAGTCAGGCTAACTCGCCATCGTTGTTGTGTTCTAGAAGTCACGACCGTAGGGAGATCTTCCTCGTGTCAAGCCACAATACCGTTGGCGCTCTACTTATTTTTTTTAAGACGTCCCACTGCTAGCTCTTTCTGATCCATCAACTGGACTCAATCTAGAAGATGATAAAGTCGAGTAATCTTCGGTCCCAAAACTGCTGTTTGAGTGGGGACTTCTATTTTAGGCTAGCGCCGGAGCTTAAGAAGGCTCCTCCGACGTCACGCGTCAGGCACGTCTACAAACCACCCTACCAGCCATCTTTGGCCATTCCCGCTCTGTCGCTCCACCTTGATCTCAATGAATCAGTGATCTCATGCCATGCGCCTTCTCAGCTTGAGCTCCTCTAAACCGCGCTTTGAGATCTTCTACGGCGACACTCCGCCTTACGCGATTCTTTCACACACATGGGGAGAGAAGGAAGAAGAGGTGACATATCAGGACCTGAGAAATGGAACTGGGGGCCACAAGCAGGGGTATAAGAAAATCAAAGAATGCTGTGATCGGGCAACCAATGAGGGCCTAGAATACGTTTGGATCGATACCTGCTGTATCGACAAGACCAATAGCGTTGAACTTCAAGAAGCTATCAACTCCATGTTCAGTTGGTACAAACGGTCAGCAATCTGCTATGTATATCTATCTGACTACGATGGCCGCCCCCGATACTCTGGCTACCCCCGACGATCGTACAGTGATGGAAGAGCCCTCCTAGACGTGGAATTGTTCAAAGCTAGCAAATGGTTCACTCGAGGATGGACGCTTCAGGAGCTGATCGCGTCACCAAAGTCTGTTTTTTATAGCCAGGATTGGGGAGACATTGGCGATAAAACGGATCTGGGGGACTTGATTTCGAGCATTACTCGCATAAGCCCAGAAGTTCTGGCAGGCCAGGATCTCGAGCTCAGCAGTGTTGCACAAAGAATGTCATGGGCTTCCACACGGAAGACGACCCGGCCTGAAGACATTGCGTAGTATGTATACCCGTATTCTCCATTTCATAGTTCCTGATCTGACTGCCATGCGAATTCTACCATATTGGAGTTTTCCAACACAGAAGTGCTGACTCGGAGATTTTATAGCTGCCTTCTCGGTATCTTTGGCGTGAACATGCCATTAATCTATGGTGAAGGAGGCCAGCGAGCATTCTTAAGGTTGCAAAAAGCCATTATGGAGCAGTCAGATGATCATTCGTTATTTGCGTGGATGCAGCTACAAGGCCCCTTTGGTCATGGCCTGCTTGCATCTTCTCCTGCTCTGTTCACCGAATCAACGTCTTTGATTCGAAAGAACCATGAAGGTTCAGGGGCTTCGTATAGTATGACCAATCGCGGCCTACACATCCAATTATGTCTGACAAGTACCCTTCAAGGAGGAGATCATGTCGCATTACTTGGCTGCGGAGACTCGAAGGATAGCAGCACGATCGGTATATATGTTGCCTTTCTGGACGATGGCCGATGTGTCAGGACACGTCTTGATCAACTAGCCAGAATCCAGTCACTTCACCATGAGAACTACAAACTACCGGCTCTCTCATCTATATATATCCCTCAAGTGTATCTTTCGGAGAAGCCAACTAAGCCGGAATATCACTTCCGGGTTATGGAAACGCCCTTGAACTGTGAAACCGATCGCTCCTTGGTTACAAGGGCGTCCACTTTCTCTCTCCGAGCACCAAGTTTCTTTCGGAAGTTTCGGCCCATAAGGTTACACAAGACTACACCTGGTGGTTTTACCCTTTCTACATCCACCTCGCCAGGACGCACAACAAACAACGGTACACCTGAATTTACGCTGCTGGTCGGAGGTATGGCCGGAGTGCTATTCATTCCCTCGAAGGCCCCCATACCTTCCATACCCCCTTCGAGCAAATTACAATTCGTCGCTGTTGTTTTTGGAATCAACCTTGACGGTTCGGTCTACGGAGATATTGTCGAGATAATGGAGGAGGATTGTAAACAAACAATGAAAGATATGTGTGGTGGTACAGAATCCGGGCGCCGACAGACGGACGAGATCGAGCCGAGAGAGTGGTTCGAGAGACACCTTCTTAACAGTATGGTAAGGTCTTCGGGATGGAAACATAAAAAGGACATTAGCGAGTTGACATTTTCCATGGAAATTGAGCCAAAAATTATAGACGGCAAGATGGTTTTCCAAGTTTCCACCTCATATGCCCGACGGGCCTAAAGAAAACGTCCAAATTCAGACTATTTTACTTTTTGATATTGCGTGTATCATGTATGAAAACCTTAAGGGGCAGTAGGATGGTGTTGGGATTGTAGTTTTCAACAGAGGCAGAGAACAGAAGATTGACGATTTGGCATTCTTATGACTGTCAGAAGGATTGGATTGCTTGTCGCTTTTATCCTGCTGCGCGGGCGTCTTTGCTTGATACTGCTGCTAGAGGCCGTTTTCGACCCTACAGCGACGTCGATCGGTTGATTGGTCTACTAAAACAGATGTTGATGGCCCTAGAACTGCACTTTCTATTTTCAGAGGGGCCGCTTCTGACCCCCTTCTCGAGTTGCATTTGTCATCCCTGTCCCTCTTTACTTCTAGTTCTACAGATACATCGTGGAGAACTACGTGGAAGGAGAATACGAGATCTGGATATTTGGTCTCAGTCGTGGGGCATACACTCTCCGTTGTGTTGGCGGAATGATTAACAACTGTGGGATTGTCAAACATGGCGACCTCAATAATGACGAAATGAATCTCCTTTGTCGCGAGGTATACAGGATCTACCGCTCGAAATACCCCATTGATGAGCCGCACTCCAATCAATCTCTTCAGTTTCGCCAGCGCAATCGTGGCAACTGATCGGTGACGAAGTCCCTTTTGGACCCAAACGAGAGCCTCCCATCCGCTCCATGAGCTTCTTCGACACCGTGGGTTCACTCAGAATCCCCACATTCACGGGCGGAGTAGGACTCGACTGGCCCGAGTTCTACGATCAGGACATATCCTCCGTCGTCGAGCATGTCTATCAAGCGGTGTTCCTGCACGATCGACTATACATCTTCCAACCCTGTCTTGCAAGACGTGACCGAACGATACTTCCCGATCCCGAGAATTTGCATATCCATGAGAAGTGGTTTCCAGGTGTGCATTATGATCTTGAACGTCAGCGCTTCAAGTCCTTTCGGGATGCAGGTGGGGCACCTTTGGAACGCTTTTTGCGAGATTGGGATTTCCGAGTAAGGTGGTTGAGCCGAATCATGTGCCCGCCGACCTTGCTTTGAAATGGATACTAGAGTCTATCAAGATATATGACCCGGAGTCGCTGATTGTGAGTGGTGTGGATGGCAAGATATGTAACATTCGCAGCAACATGGTCTCTGAGAACAGAAAAACGGGAGATGGTGACGTTTATGAATGAATCGCTGAGTACTTACCATTTGGTAAACTTGGAATGAAGATTTGGAGAACGATTTCGAGTCCTGCCAATGCGATCTAGCAGCTGTTGTTTGCTCTCGGAGACAGGCACATCCCAGATGATACTGCGGCTGTGTATGATTACATGGTCGTAGATCCAGCGATCTCGAACACCCTGTCGATACAGAGGCTTGCTAGGATTGATAATTTGACGGGAAATAGGCTGGAGGATGAAAACAAAATGTATCTGAGTAACACGCTTCAGGCCTGGATCTTGAGGAGATGAGTCAGTTAGTAGTTTGTACGGTAGCATTGTATTCTGAAATTTGTTCGAATCCATTTGTGTAATCTAAACGAACTAAGTAAGCTCTAAAGTTCAGCCTTTATTTGTGAATAATTACCTGGTGTGAGCCCCTGTTGTTGATATGGGCTGTGCCCACGTGACGTACGCATGACGACGTCTCGCTGAAGAAGTTTCGTTGATGTCCTACTACAATGACGCCTCACTTCTAAGGCAACGATATAGCTGGCAGCACTAGGTATAAAGAAGGGTAACGACTACTTGGAATTTAGTTCTTTACGTAGTTCTTTACAGTTCAACCCGGGTTCTTGTTCCTGATCTATTCTTGACTTGGCCCGTACATTAACGCAGCTAATCCGGGAGAAATCAATATTATTTTTCAAGATATATCAGCTAAGTCTTCTGGCACTAATGCTGCTATTTTACATGAAACACTCAGGCTTCTGCTTATTATAACGTGAGCTTTGATCCGTTAGTATTGTGTTCCACTGGCTGTTCCCCGACTTACCTCCTATCTTTGAATTTGTTGGTGAGCTCCAAGCCAAAAATACCTTCATATGAACTACGCACGGATCTAAGCCACCGAGGAGGGCCAGTAAGCTAGAGAACATGAAATGGAAAGCAGGTCTACTATTCACTACCCTTGTGTCCCCAGACTAACAAGATGCAAAACTCGCATAGCCTTCCTCCAGAGAGAAATTAAGTGTATAACGGTATGAGTGCCAAGCATACGCAGTCCGATAAGGCTAACTCTGACACACAATACAGACGCGAAGGTGAAGCTGGAATGTGAGTTCTTGCGTGCTTCCTCGCCTTGCTAGTTGCTAATTTAATTTAGTAAAAATTCTGATCTAAGACGGAATATGCGCGAGGTGGAGCAATAATATAACAATAACAAGATGCAAAAGGACAGTCTGAAGGCAGAACTCGAGCAACTAGGGCTTAGAGCAATTTTGGATTCCGGTGTGGAGGGCTCGAGCAAGAAACGACAGCTTGAAGAGTAAGATAGGGGATCTATCGCTGTCATCTTCAGTAGCATGATTTATATCATACTTCAACCATCCGCCCACCACACCTAATGCCGGGATCGGTATCAGAAAATTGTTGGGCACGGCGGGGAAGACATGCAATTTTTGGAAATGGTCTAACCAGAATTCGATGTATCTAGATTATCCCTGATGCAGCCTGTTGAGTTTACCTGACACTGTAGGAGCAACATCGATAGCAGCAAACTCTATACGTCGAATTGAAGTTATTTTGTCAACGACAACCAGCTGACCGATTGGAGCGTTGAAAACCAGCGTCTAATCAGTTGCTCAATCACCCCGAGGGGAGCCATGACCAATCTATCCGTGATGAACACGCCGGGAATTTACCAAGCTTCTCACAGCCAGAATCACAAGGCAAATGATCCAGAGAGATAATTTGAGGCGCTAACTGAGCGTAGTCTGCGCCAATCGTGAGATGACTGATATGATCCGGTCAGCTTATGCGAATAAGCTTGAGGTAGAGGCAGCTGGGAGAGAGGAAGTCGAATTGCACACCTATGATTTCCATGCAGATATGTAGCTTATAGTAAATAGCTTTTAAATGTAATACAGCTCTAGTAACATGTAAAAGTGCATTGCCAGGCAGTACCAGCTTACCCACCACGCTAGGCCAACCCAAACGATCAACTATCTCCTAATCTAATGTCGCTCTTCCGAGGTTATGACGGTTCGTTACACAATCAATGGCAACGCCACCTCCTCCGAGCCTCCGGGCGCTACGAAGCCATCTAGTCTTCTATGTGGAGTTGAATTTGCATTAGTATGCAGGGACTTCGCAGAAAGCGGGGGTGGATTAACTTTGATTCGCGCGTGGCATTACCAGACTGGTGGGCTCCATGCGTCAACGGGGCCCAGTGCATCGGGGAAACCCCAATATGTAATCACCGACCACTAGGCCTCCAATGATCTCAGACCTTTCCGTACCGCCCATCGTGGATCATAGGCGGGTAAATCCAAAAGGAGAATATTCTACCGAGAGAACATAATACTGTTGCGATAAGAATTTTTAAACCAATTATCCGTAGGACGGCCCGCACAGGTCGGCCAACCACAGCGATGCAATCGCTCCACTGGGGGGAAGACTTCCCGTCCTGCTCCCCAGCCTGAATTCATAGGAATATAGGTTCGCCCTTTCCTAGGAAACTATCTTATGTTGGATCCAAACTCTTTTACCTGGTATAAACTCAACCTAAACTTCGAGTAAGACCCGTGTGGTGCATTTCATGTCAATTGACAACATACTTCGTCCCTAAAGACACACTTGCCAAAGATGGGTAAGCAGGAAGTCGCTGTTATTGGTACTGGCCCTGCTGGGTTGGTGGCTGCCTTTGCCCTACACAATGACCTCCAAAAGAAGTTCAATGTTACAATCTTCGAAATGGTAAGTGTCAAGTTGGTGGGCTCCAAGCTTTCAGAAACTAATTGGTTGTCAAGCACCCTGCCCTGAGCCTCGATGGCCACTCCTATGAGTATGTCGATCCTCAAAGTGGTGCAAGCTCACGTATAGACGTACCCATGAGAGTCTTTTCTGGTCGTTATTACCAGAATCTCTTCTACCTGTTGGAGTACCTGAATATCCCTGCCATTGAACGACGCTTTCTCTTTGCTTTCGCCGATGATGTCGCCAATATTACAAAATACTACTTTTTCCATCCGTCCAACAACCATCGATCGCCTATACTTTGCCGACGATCCCCTGGGATTTTGGGACTCTTCTCTGATCTGTGGACCTTCTTCACCGTGGTCTGCTGCTACATCTGGTTTTCAATTGCCTGTTTCTGGATCCCTCCGAGAGTCCGGGGTCGCAAATCCGAGAAGACAGAAACCATGGAGGAGTACCTCAATAGGATAAGGCTACCGAAGTTCTTCATCGAAGACTACATGGTTCCTCTATTTTCGAGCGTCGCTTCCAGCCCCCACAAGCTATTCCTACAGTTTCCGGCAGTTTACCTCACCGACTACAAACGTCAGACCCACATGTTTCCTCACAAAACGTCAGTCACCATGACACTGTTTCAGACCCGGCTTACTCAAGGTGTTTCCATCGTTTATAACGCCAAAGTAACCAGGGTAGAGCCTTCCGACAATCGCTTGAAGTTACACTACCAGGACACAAAGTCTGGCGAGAACCTGGACGTCATGTTCGACAAGGTCATTCTAGCGGTCAACCCCAAACAGACGTCCGCGATCTATCCCCCGACCGCTTATGTGATGAGCAAGCTCCAAACTTCCGACGTATCCGTTGTAATTCATCAAGATTATGACATACTACCAGAGGGATCTTCCGAGATCGTACATGACTCGAAGAGCGAGCTCATCGCCATGCAAATGAAACTCGATCATACGGGCGGGAAGACAACGATAGCTACCCACGCCCACCCATCCGGTATTTTATCTACGGTATGGCCTGGCAATTCGGACTTTGTGGACATCGATCCGAAGAAAGTCCTTCACGAATCGAGGTTTGTGCGATTGCTTGCCACTCCGACTTCTAGGGACTGCCTAGCAACCTTGTTCCGACAGAACTTTGTCAAGGGTGAATTGTTGTCGTGGCTCAACGGTGATGACGGCGTCTACGTTTGCGGCGGCTGGGCTTGGGACGGTTTCGCGCTTCTGGAGGGATGTGTATGGAGCGGTCTCTCGACGGCCCGCTCCGTCGGTTCAGTGCTACCATTCAAGCCAATGGAACGGACATGGCACGAGTAACGCTCCACAACACATCCTCCTGCGTTACTGCGTTGGGTATTCACGGCGAATCTGGTGGAGAGCTATGTGGGGCATGACTTAACGATTTTCATTTTCATACTGGGTTTTACAATGTTTGAGGCGCGGCTTATTCTCGCTATAAGTGGCGATTTTACTATACGAAATTGGATCAGGGGGACGGGACGAAGGGACCACTACTCTTTCTTGCCTCTACTCCCCCATTACTGGATTTTCATCCTCTTTCTCCTTCCCACTCTATGTTCTGCCTTCCTCTTTCCTTGTTTCATACTCCGCCTTGTCTTTAGTGTTTCGATGGTTGGATTGAATGGGGCTTACATATAACACATGGGTAACAAAAAAATGTCACATGCTTGAAAAAGAAACCACGGCCGTTGCAAGTGATAGTAAACTTTGTTTGGGTATGTCATATTAGTCTTCTACGTGTCACTCCAATCCCGTCCCATAAGAATTCTTTCCCTGTAAAGGCTTCGATATCGTATACACAAACAGCCCTAGGGTATTCAGACATCCTGCGAACTTCCAGAACCCAAGGCATCTTTATTTAAGCCTGGGAGGCTAGGTTTGGTTTCCGAGCATAAACAACGTTACTTATTGGAAGATGAATATCAGCTTATGATCAAGTAAATTGGCCCGGAAACTTACAAAAAATGATAAGCGTGAGTATCGCAATCCTTGAGACCTTTTCGCATTTGTGCTAAATACACCTGTACTTCGTTGTACGACCACTAATCAAACATCGCTGGTCAGCTACCTCGCATGCAAAGAGTTTCGCTATATTGGACGGTGATACGTACCCCCAAAACCCTTGTCATTAACGCCAGACTCCAGGCCTCAATCCCATACTCCCAATAAAGCTGGTTCCACTTTCCTATCTCTTTTAACCTAGGGTCATTGCTCCAACCGCCAATTGGCAACTTGTAAACCTTTTCTGTGACCTCTTCAAACCCTGCATTCCTCAGAAGCCCCTTCGCATCCTTGTGTATCGTTAGCGATTTTCCAAACCGTTCCCCAGCCTCCAGACTCAAATTTCCCCATCGAGCAAATATATGATCCTCTGTTACGCTTCCATCATCCGAAAGCGGTGCTACGCTGATCTCCGCCTGCTCAATCCAGCCTCCGGGCTCAAGCACGTCGTAGGCATCCTTGTAGAAAGCGGGCCAATCGCGGATGCTGCCATAGAGGCCGCGGATATGGACAAAGCTGAAGTGATTCTTGGGGTAGGTCCAGGTCTGTGCCATGTCGTCTATTTCGAATCTGACGTTGAATGGGACGTTGGTAGGCTGGATCGGGGAGAGATCAACACCGATGACCTCGGAATCTTCGAATTGATCTGCGAAGTCACTAATTTGATAGCATCATCAGCAGCCACTTCGTACGCAGTCTCAGACGGTGGGCAAGAACGGGGAAGGTGCTTGCTTACATGGCCCAAATGCCAGTCCCGGTGCCAACATCCAGAACACGCTTGGGCGTTGGCCCGATGGGCGCGAGGAAAAGATCACCATTGAGCACGAGGGTGTAGAGGTGGTGGCTAGACAAGCAGTCAGCGAGCTAGCTAGTAATTTGGGCAGAAGAATGTAATCCTCACCCGATGTTGAGATGGTCACTCGCCCCCTCGTCGTTTGGGCCCCAGTACTCGCCTTCTTGATAAGCATGGTAGCGCCGGCCGTTTTCATGCCGGTAGTTCGTGACAGAAGATCTGATACTGATAGTTGAGCTGTGTCGCGTGGTTAGAAACATGCGGTTCACCAGATCGAGATTGCGGGAACCGGCAGAACGGGTCCTCCAGCGAACTTACGATTGCCGATCAAATTCAGAGCCTCGCTCTGAATCTATCGGAATATCGACGCTGCCCGATGCCATGGCGAGGCAGGGCGGCGAGGTCTATTGCTGAGGAGAAAGCGCAAATCGATAGCGGAGAGAAGTTGAAAATGGGGTTGAGATGGGACTGCGTGCACCCGTCAAGTTATGTAAGAAAAAGCCGGGTCGCAGCTAATAGATAGGTCTGTGCGCAGAGGAAGGCAGAAACTGGCAGGCATGGCAGGCATGGCAAGCCAAACAATGGGGAAACTTCTCGAGTCAAAGCGTAGAGTACTTTGGAAAACGCAAGGATGACGGCGGACCTACCAGAGTAGCCAGCCAGTCTCCCGAGTTCGGATTCCCGAAGCACTGTCAAGGCGGCCCAAGGGAGTGGATTGGCTGGCATGAGTCCCGATCTCGATCTCGATAGATACAATCAATCGATCATGAGGTCGTGGGGTCAGTCAGGGGCCCCAGCCAGGGCGTTCGTTCGATTCCGGAGAGGAGGGGTGAACCAAAGCCGCGGGATCGGGATCGGTCGCCGTCCCAGCACATCAACTTTCCAGGAACAAGTCCACGTCTTTATTGGAGATGAGTGTCCGGGCAAGCAACCAGGCGGCTATATGGTGCATGCATGCATGCATGATACAAAGTAAACATGCAATGCTTTTCGTCGAATCATGGCCGCCTTGTTTGTCTTTGGCAGTCAGTATTCGACGCGGAAGGTTCCGTGTGGAAAGAAAGGAAAGTCCTCGCTCGTCCCTGCCTGCTGTTCGCTATGTCACGTGAATCTCTTAGTGGGACGGCAGTTCTTGAATGTATTTCGTAGGATGCGCCAAGCAATTTACAATCTAAAAGATGCAGGCAAGGGACGGGTCTCCGGGTCTATGGCCCATTGGCCCATTGGCCACCGCCCGCCGTCTGTGGACACTGACTGGACTGGACTGGACTGGCCAGCTGCGAGTGCCAGTGCGAACGGCCATTCCCATCCTTACAATTCCTGCCGTTACCGAGCTTCTCATCTAATCACATCCTCTCATCTGATCTTATCCTTGCCGTCATCCTCCTAGCTTCTCGACGTCAAACCACCTCACTTGCTTTTTTTGCTGCCCCTCTTTGAATCAGAATCCCTCCTCATACTCGGACAAGCCTTGAGACGAGCTGAGAGTAAAAGATGAGACATGGCGAATGGCAAGCCTCCCTCCCCGGAAGTCGAGATGTCACTGGCGTTTGATTTAGCGGAGGTGAGGCGCATTACGCACCGAAAGGAGTGAGTGGCAGAACGATCCAGCAACCGAGTTTTCGGCTTCTGCCGTGCAGGAAACTCAGAGAAACCCCGCGGTCTGAGGGGTCAGGGCTGCTAAGAAACGTGGCGGCGACGGCAGAGTCCTACAACCGCATATGGAATAGAGGAATGGGAGGTCTTCGTTAATGATGAGGTTCAGGACAGTTATCACCAGTAGTCTGTCTGATCATCCGAATGCTTATGACTTCGAAATGCCTTCGAAATGAGCTGATAAGCTCAGAGAGAAGGTTCTTCGACTAGAAGAGAGGGGCGGGCGCGCTTCGGACACTCTTTTATCCGTCCTTGGCCGTTTCTTGAAAACTTCGCGTTATTTTTGAAATAAAAACTGAACCTCTGTTCCGTCCCTCGCGTGTATTCTTTATGCGTATTGATATTCTTCCTTTCTGTATAAGGTGTTTCGACTTTGTACGTCTTCGGCCGTGCCCTATCTAGGGGTGTCGAAACGCCAAGTTAGTATAATTTTGCTGCCGAAATCTCTCTGAGTATTTCGATGATAGTATTTTCTAATTCTATAATCTTGTCTTATTTATTATTGTGACTAGTTTTCCTACTTATGTCTACCCCCTTTTTACCTCCTCCTTCTATCCATCAACCTACTCCTTTTATCCCTCGACCTTCTGTCCCGCCTGATGAGTCGCTCCTAGCTACGAGTTTTAAACAGCAACGTACGAGAATTCGGGCTCTTAAGCTTGCGGTCGAGGAGTGCAGGTGGCCTGAAGAAAATAGTCTTGCATATTCCCGCCAACAGGAGGGGCAGCGTCGTGGGGATAGGCTGGTCCGTGAAGAGGCTGTAACGCAGACTCTCCTACCCCACAAAGCTATTGATGCAGAGGTTCGGGTCCAACAGAAGCGGTCAATTTTTCACAGCAGGAAGAACAGCATCATACGATAGGTAGGCGCCAGACGAATCTGCATGCAAGCTTCCTTGCGCCACGAAGCTGCCGCTAGGTAAGGGCTAGCAAAAGGGAGTAAGCTGGCGATGCTAAGGAAGGAGAATAAGCTCGCAGAGGAGCGTGGGCTACTAAGGATAAAAGAGAGAGGGCAGAAAGAATTACTTCCTTTACCAGACTAACGCCGTAGAGGGAGGCCCGCCCGGGATCAAGCATCTTTATATGTATTTAACCAGAATGAGGCCGTCAAGGTAGAGCGAGAGCGGGAGCAGTTGCTTAGTCGTCAGGAAGACGAGCGGCGTCGCCAGGAGAGGGAGGCCTGAGATCAAGCTTACCTAGAGGCACTTGCACGCTATGACTCTGCTGCCAGAATAAGGAAGGCTCAAGAAGCGGAGGATCGTACGATGGCGAAGCCTAAAAAAGCAGGGCATAAAAAGGTGTTACGCGATCAGGAGAAGGAGTTGCGGCGGACCGAGAAGCTTTGCCGAGAAGTAGGCCGAGAAGCAGAAACGAGATTCTGCTATCCAGGCCAAGAGGGTAGAGGGTGCACTGCTTCGAGAACGAGTAGAAAGACAGAGAAGTGAGAGGTCTCTCCGAGTTGCTCAGAAACAAGCTGTCCGAGATCTAAAAAAGGGGGTTCGTCGTCGAGATCGGGAGAGGCGGGATGAAGCCAGTAGACAAGCTCTCCAACGGCAGTTAGTTGCCGTTTTGCCAAGAACGCGAAGACTATTAACTACGTTGCTACATTGCTGACATATATCCATTCAGCCAATCACACTCTTACGCCAATACCTTGATCCATGCCGCATCCACCGACCACCTCATGATAACAATAGCAAAGATCTCGGTTCTGTCGACGATTGTTTTCCCAACACTAGCTCCGGCTCCCCTCAACCTATTATCAACCAAGAGCGCCTCATCCCTATCCTCCGTATGATCCAGGCCCGACCTCAGCAAGCTAGCGACCTCATCGACATCCTTTTAACAAGGATTCCCTAGCCTAGCCTCGCTTTAAGCGATATCATCCTCGACATCTTTGCGGGGCCTGCAAGTTCAACGAAGATATCCGCTATCTCAACGCGCAGCTCGATAAAGTCTGGCCTCGCCACGACGATTGTGAAAAACAAAACGAAGCAACCGCCGTCTTTCTCCACAGGCGCAAGATTAACATTCTAGGGAAATACAACTTCTCACCTAGTTCCCGCCTCAAGGCTCTTCAAGCAGCACTGCCTGTCTTGGAAAAGTGTCTTGGTGATACGAATATCCAGACTTTGGAGGTAAAGCGCGAGTTGTCGCTTGTGTTATTTAATAGTAAAGAGAGATGATAAGCCTGGGATTTGTATGCGGAGGTTGTACGAGCGTTGGATAAAGAGGGGAAGGGAGGGGGGGGAGAAGCTGCAAGACGCAGGTGGACTTGAGGATAGAAACCAAGCTGGAGATAAAGAAGTGAAGGAAGAAAGACAAGACGAAAGTGGAAGTGGAGGTAGAGGTAGAAACCAAGATGAAGATACCCAAGCCAGAGGTATAAAAGAATGTGAGGGCAAAGAAGATGCGAGGGAATATACGAGAAATATATTGCAGGAATGGGAAATGGAACTCGCAGAACGGGAGGATTTTGCTACGAGGGTAGAGGTAGCTAAGGCCAAGAGAGAGAGAGAGCGAAAGAAAGCTAGAGGGAGTTGAACGAATGAATAAACAAATGAATGAATAAATGACCAATCAGCTCTTAGAAAAGCTAAGTAAAGTGCGACGAAAACTGAATCATCAGAACTAAAGCAGCAAGGCAAGCAAGCAAGAAACACTTTGATCAGACTCTCGACTCAGCAGCTAGCCTCAACTTCAACCTCGCCTCAGCTGACCTCGTTCCTACTCCACTCCACTTCTTCTGCTAAGGAGGCCTTCCTGAGAAGAGGCGGTCGTGTGGACATATTCTTATTCTTGTTTATGTTCTTATTCCTGTTCCCGTTCTTGTTTTTGTTCTTGTTCTTAGGCGCTATTTTGTTCGATTTCTGTAGGATCCAGAGTTCGAGGAGGAGAGGAGGAGAAAAGAGTAGTGCTTTTCGAGTAATCATTAAGAGGGGAAGTGGAGGAGACAAGGGTTTGGATATCGATTATTGATTTGCTGATTATTTATTTAATCGTTAGGTTAAGAATTGGTTCTAAAAGGCGGGAGAAGAGTGGAAATATAAAGATAAAACCGGTGGCTGTTTACAAACCTCTTACTCCTTTTGTAACGACGCAATACCTCTAGCGGTCGAGTGTGGGAGCGAGAGTATGGCAAGAGTAATATTATAGGTCTAATACGAAGGAAACAAAGAAGATACAGAATTCAAGGAGTCTGAGGGGGGTCCTCCTTATATGCATGCGAATCACCCCCGCAGCTTATTTATTTATCTACTTGTTATTTTATAAAAGAAGTTGAATTACTAGATTTCAACACAAAAGGAAGGGGGGGAACAAGTGTAGGGAAAGACTAACTACCTTTTATAACCTACAATGATGTAATTCTGTATTTCCTTCACTTAACTATAGCTTACCTCTAGCATGGAAAATGCTCTTGCATTATTGCGTTCCCGTTCCTGCGTGGCGACGAGAAGAGAGAAGAGAAACACGCCACCCTAATGATATCTAGAATATCTCGTGCACGGCATAAAATGGGAGAAGACGGGGGTATATAAAGGGGCCTACAAGCGCGGCCGCTAGTAACCTCCTCCTTGAAGCAAATAGCCATTCCGTCTTCGATTATCCCTCAGTTGGCTATTTAGCATTTAATAAATGCATGAGACGAATGAACAGCCCTTTCAACTGAGTCGAGTGTTTGATTTCAAATGGACCATACTCGTGCACATGCAAAAAAGCGTCAGCTAGCTGATCATTCATTTCTGCTTCCGAAGGCGATTTTAGGAACGCGACGTAGTTGGAAGTCCATGTTGCCAAGCTTATATAGACTTCGTCCGCACACATAGATAAGAGGAATAGGCTGATGGTATCCCTTTGACATGTTACCTTAGCTTTCATATAAGATAAAAGCAAGAAAGAAATGTGAGCAAGTAGACGAGTAGACGAGTAGGGAAGAGTAGCATACTGATCTTCTAGCTCAGAAATGAATGCTACGAACTGTGCTGCTTCTTGGACTCGAACTCCCAAGTTGCGTCTTGCCTTTTTGACCTCGATTAACCCGATCACTCGATCTCGCTCGAGTGGGTGGAAGATGATGCCATTAACTCTTGCGGTGAAGGATATCTGAGGCTCGAGTCGACACTTAAAGCCTTTTCTTTCACCACTGATATTACCGACCACATTATACGGCCAGAGGATTGGGATGAGAAGATTGAGAAGACATGGATTAACAGTCGCTTCGTCGTCGGCAGCGCCTTCTTCTGTTCGATATCTTGTACAATAGCCGGATTTGAATACAGTGAAGATTCCTCCAGTGTGCTGTCAATAGCCTGAAGAGAAGAAGACTGCTGTTCCAGAGAGTTTGAGCCTCCTGATCGGTGTGCCGGACTTTGCACCGATGATGGAGCCGATGTATGGTAAGATAAGGCAAAGCTGGGCGTGTGCCTTGGGGGAGTGCTTGAATCTTCTGGCGGCCCGATGGTGTCCTTATCGACATAAGAAGAAGAATCCTGGCTCGTGCCCATGCTCATGTCTCCTTCATCCCAAGATAGGTCCCCCATGATGTCAGCCATCGCATCGCCCGAGCTATTTCCTGGACATGGCGATGAGAACTCGTTGTCAGGGGTAGTATGACCAGAGGCACGAGTACGGTGTCCGACTGGAGTCGTGTTATGATCAGCGGGTGAGTTGTGCAGAATTTGGTGGAAGAAGCTGTGAAAGGGGCCAAAAGAACCGGCCTTGAAATACGCGTCTGCCTTGGCTTCCGAGGTCGCTTGTCGCATGAAATCTTCCATGATAGTAAGGAGGGGCTCGAATGGTGATTTGGAGATGTAGACTTTTGCTACATTGAGCTCGGGACCGGGAGAGGGAAGCCTCTCAAACTCTTTTCGCTGATGATAGCTATGCAAGACTCGCAAACAAAGAGCATGTCCGTATATCATCTTGCTAGCACTTTTAATACTAGCTAGAGACTTTGTTGAACTTTCGAGTACGGTATATTTTGCTTTCCAGTCACGAACAGAGCCTCACTCAACCATCCTTATTTAAGTTAGCGTCGACAGGATGGCGTGTTGCAACTGGAACCCAAGTAAATCAAAACAAACCAAACTCAACCAAACAAACACGCCGTGCAGCAACCCTATCCATCCACGAATACTACGTACAGGGAACAGCAAATGTTAAATAGTTGAGCCAATTAACGAGCAAGATCTAATATCTTGACTAGATGATTGGTCTGTACAGGCTCAAAGCCCCACCGCAACCGGTGACATGTAACATTTGCTATGGCCTGTAGGTTGTACGGAAGGGGGTAGACAGTGGGTCTCGCCCCCCCTTGTAAGGCGGTGAGCATCATCGAAGCTCGTAGAACCTATGCCTCCGCCATTGATTTAATGACCGTTCCTTACTGATTTGTATTGAGGAAACATCGTTAAAATGCCTTGGACACATGAAACCCCAACTCGTGTGCGATTCAAAACCCTCTTAGCTAAAGGCTACTCAGTCAAAGGAGCTACTCGTAAGCTTAATATCCCTCGTTCTTTAGCACGATATCTTATTAATAAACCCGACCGATTAGCAAAGCCTCCTAGCGCTGCTCCAAAGATCTCGGACGAGCAAATTCAAGAGATAATTAAGTGGTTTACAGGCCACTACGATCGCCGAACTCTTTCTTTACGACAAATCCGTGAGCAATTTTACCTCGATTGCGTAGATATTACTCTTCTCTGAGCCTTTAAACGACACGGCTATTATTATTATATTCCTAATTATAAGCCTTTTATATCAAAAGCGAATAAGCTTAAGCGTTAGAGCTTCGCTGTTGCTAATTAAGACTGAACAAAAGAATACTGGCGACGAGGAAGGTTTACAGACGAAACAATTACTCGTACGGATATCCTTCGTAAACGAAAACTTCTTCGTAAACGAGGGGAAAGGCAACGACTTGATTGTATCTAGTTTACGTTTTACTTAGGTCATAAATTAGTAATGGCGTAGGCAGTAGTGTGTCAAAAAATTATTCAAATTAATTAATTAATATTCAATTCAATTCAAATTGAATTAAATTAATTAATGATTCTTAGACTTGAATAGAATAGTAATTAAATTATTCTTGAATATTATTTAATTATTCAAGAACACGTGACTAAATTTAAACTAGAAAATCAAAATACAAATTAAACCTTTTCCTATATATAAAAAGGATTATCTTCAAGAGTATAACTCTTAATTAACTCCTTATATTCTTTTCCTTCTTCGTTTTTAAGAACTCCCTAACTTTTTAAGCAAATTATCTTTTTAAACGTCTCTTTAGAAAGCCTATTTCTTAATTTAGAAATAATTAAAGCTCCTTGAGAGAAAAACCTTTCACTAGCGGCTGAACTAGCTGGAATTTGAAGATATTTCCTAGTTATTCGAGATAATATTTTATACTTCTCTTTATTAAGTCGCCAGTAATCTAAGGCTTTAGCCTATTATTAAGTTAGCTTCAGTTATATTAAAGATATTAATAAACTTATATATTTAGGACTTCTTTTTTCTTTTAAATAAGTAGTTAATTCGTCGGTTTTAAATTCTTCGTCGTTTTCGGCAAATATTCCTAATTCGTCGTCGTCGTCGTATATATTAAGATCTCCGTCCTCGTCAATTATAGGATTTTCTCTCAAGTAGTCTAATTTATAATTATATAAATAATTAATATTATTAATATTAAATTATTAAAGATAAAGCTTACCTATTAAAATCCGTCCTTAATCGAGCTATAATATCTGATATAAATCCGGTTGAAATACCCATGGCTTTTAAGCCTTCTTCTTTAATTCTAGGATTAAAGATCATAGATAAATAAAAGTTTTTACTCTTATTATTTAAAACCCCTGTTTTCGGATAATATTTCCGAAGCTTAGTGATACCGCTATTAATAGTGTTAATAAATGCTTTATCCTAATTTTAAAGTTAATATTACTAGTATTTTAAAAATAAAAGGAATTTAAAATAATACGTACTTACTTAATATTGTTACGTAAAAGCATTTAATTTATTATATATTATATATACCTTAGGCATAATATAGTATATAATCGGGTATTTCTCGGCTTGTAATTTTGTAGTTACTTTAACGAATATAGTTAAAATAGCTAATACATTCTTTAACCACTTAATTTCTGTTTCGCCGAGTAATAAATTATTCTTATTCTTAAAAGCCTTAGAATTCGAGCTATTAATAACAGCTCTAATAAGCTCCCAAAGATGTAAGAAATTCTTTAACATATAATACGTTAAAGACTAACGAGTTTATTAATCTAATAATAGTTAGTTAAATACTAATAATAAAAGGATATATTTATAAATAAAAAAACTTACTAAGCTGAGGAAATCGAGCCTTTTGTATTTCAAAAGCTTTAATTTGAGCTT